>JAKGSA010000605.1:221347-301927 GCA_033558755.1 Philaethria dido
TATATATATATATATATATATATATATATATATAATATTTAAATATTATTCATTAAAAATTTTACTTCTAAGTACATAGAATAATATGTATGTAGAGTTGCCTTAGCAACGTCATTTTGTGCAAAAATGCTTGGCAAACACATGGCAGTATGTGTAATAGTTATTTTAATAATTTACTGTTCTTCTACTAATGTATTCTCGTGTATTATTTAAAAAAAGGATTAGCTTTTGCCCTTATTATTATCTATAAGACTTTTACTACGCCTAATTTCATACTCTGTTCGCATAAGTTTCGTAATAAAGGGTCTAAAGGATTTTTCTTCCCAGGAAATAAAAATACTAAACTTTAACATTTCCTGGAATGGGAATCGAATCCACAACCTGTCTCATTTACACTCGCACGCTTGTGCCTCTGCTCCACTACAGGCGTTCAGGGTCCGAAGTTAATTAATATTTTCACAATAATTAAAAAGAATAAATGACCTATAACTAAGTTATGCCAGTATTATATATTTATTGTCCCATACATATATATTGTACCATAGTAGGCACTGACCTATTGAATAACATCAATTTTACAATCAATAGTGGAATAAAAGTTTCTCTATATATAAAACCAGTCACGACAATTGACGGATTTATAGACGTATTCGATACCTATCTTATATAGGATGTCCCAAAATTAACGCAAGATTTGAATTAAATAGAAAATGCCATTTTAGTCTTTTAATAGCGAATGAATAATGAATATAATAGCAAATGGCGGCAAAGTCAAATCTTGCGTTAATTTTTGGACACCCTTTATTATAATAGAACTTAATATATCGTTTTCTATCTATATTTATTACTTAAATTTATATGAACTATATGAAAAAAAATACATTGAATTATATTGCTAACTTTATTAATTTAACTATTGGTTATTTACTCTTTATTTTTTTTTATTTGAGCAATGAAAGAGAACTTGGCACTTTATCTACTCAAGTTACAGTAAGTACCGTTCTTCAGTGGCGAGGCGTCCATACAACACGGTTCCCACCGGCTTGCCTAACTTTTCAAAGAACAAGTACGAGACCTAAAAAAAATCCAGCTTCCCTAAATAATATGTACCGGCTTCCCTAAATATACATCGGCTTCTCTAAATTTACCGGCTTACCTAAATAAAAGTTTCACCCCTCGCCACTGCCGTTCATACATTTATAAACTTTTATTACAGCTTAAAATTTAACGCCACGTATTCTCTAATAGTGCCAGGAAATGAAAATATTTTAAATATAATCAATACATCGGACGGGATCGAACCACAAACCATCACGTTTTTAGTCATACGCTCCACTACGCCATCAGCCTCTAACGATTCAGTATTGTACTACGACGGTGTAGTTTGCCTTAGAATTGTATTGAGTAGTATATTCCGAAGTGTCCCTTTTTAATAGATTTACTATTAAAAATGTATGGATTTATATCTTACTAATTATACAAACGCGACAGCTTCGGAATTGGAAGGATGTTTGTTAGTCATTTACGCAAAAACTACTGAACGGATCTAGATGAGTCTTCCCATTCATATAGCTAATACATAGGTTACAATTTGTAAGCAGGGTAGGGAGAAGGAACCTGAGAACCTAGTGTTAAGACACTCCGTTCCCCACTATAATTATTTTGCGAACAGAATAAAATATTCTTCGTAAATATGTTTTTAATATTTTCGCAATATATTATTATAATTACGATTATAATACATTTAAATATATTAAAGAATTAAATAATTTATGTGCTCCAGATAAAAAGCATGTCAAGCCCGAGTTCAAGATCAAGTTGTAAACTTTGTAAACAAAGCTTTGGCAAAGGCTTTTCAAGAAGTGACCTACAAGTTTGTATTATTCTATATGCTTTGTCCCCTATATATATGATAATATTTTAAAAATATATTCTTAAATAATCCAATTAGCTTTTTGTGGGGAACGGAAATTTTAAAAAGAGAACGGAGTGTCTTAACACTAGGTTCTCTGGTTCCCTCTGCCTATCCTGCTAAATGCGGGATACAGCGTGAAGCAATAAATTGCAAGAATGGTATCTATTAATTTAAAAAAATATTAAATAGAGGCAAAATCATGTACAGCCAAATTTGACATTAAAACTTATTATTGTTTCTAAAAATATCGTAATAGATTTCAAATACCGATTTGGCAGAGAAAGTTTAAACAATGTATGTTACAATATGAAACAAAAAAAATCACGCCACAATCCACTAAATCACTAAAAAAACACTGAACAAAATAAATTATTTAAAATTATAAATAAATGACGATTTATGTTTCGTTTAAGTTATTCCGGTATGGGACCGAGCGTGCGGCATTCGCGGAGATCGGAAAGAAACTGATTGAAATCAAGGCTTAAACTTGATTCCTACACAATATAGATATAGCCTAAGGGTAGAGTTTGAAGAACTAGTTTTAGCCTACTGCTATGCTTGCATTTTGTTCTTTTTTGTGTGTTTATAGTATTGTATTTTGTTTGTTATTATTAAAGTTTTCTTAATGCAAGCAAGGCGAGGTTGACAGCGTCTGATTATAAGCGCAATTGATTGTGGACTGAATTCCAATTTAATTAAATGATCATATTTAAACTTTAAATGTAAAAGTTTAGTATTTTGATTTTCCGCGGTTTGGTAAGAAGGTAAAGCGCGGCGTTGAGTTTCGCCACTCAGAACACAATGTCTCGATTAGGCAGAAAGTGGGGAACGGAGTGTCTTAACACCAGGTTCTCAGGTTCCCTCTGTCTACCCTGCTATATGCAGGATACAGCGTGAAGTTAAAAAAAAAAGGAAAATATCAATTTAAAGGTCGATTGTGTCGGGCGGAACTTAACACCGCACTTTGTCTATTCAACCCAGAATTATTCGACCCAGAAAACTTCTATTATAAACCTAAATCATGACCAATTGGAATTTCAAGCGATCTGATATCTGCTCTCACTGTCGATCGGTCCGATATAAACCCGTGAAATGTTATAGCGCAATACCATGAGGACGTTATTCAATGTAGCCAAGTATACAATTAAATTACTTAGTAAAGCCTAATAAAATAATAAATCAGATAAAAATCGTATTGATGAAATTTATATCTACCTAAGTACCTATTATTCTAATTCTATTATTTCAGTAGAAGTAGCTTCAGCCTTTTTTTCCTTCTAGCAAGAGAGAGAGGTAGTGTCAAGTCACTATCCTTAACTTTCCAATTCGAACATTAAGTATTAGCGGCAATTAGCGCCGCGTTTTATCTAATCGGAGTGAGTAAGTGAAAATTATTTAAGTACTATTGTTCCCTCGAGTTGAACTTTGGGTTTAACCCAGGTTTACAGCCAGACGCCGTCCCACTACGATACGGTGGCATCAAAAAGTGGACTGTAGAAGTAGAATATGTTATGTAACATGGTTGGAATGACAAGATATTTACCACGCAATTTATATATAAAATAAATTATTTATATATAAAGAATGTATTCCGTTACTGAGATAATGACAGACAACGCACAAATATTTAGGTAGCTTGGAAAGCCTAGAGAAGCGTTAAGTGAAGATACCTCTAAATTTCTACGGAAACAGGAACAATTAGGATTTTATTTTTTCTTATAATCAACACAAACGAAGTTATGGGCAACAATTCGTTGATAATAAACGTCTGTTGTATGCACTGAACTTCATATAATATTTACAAATTCAATTCCTCGCTAAAACGTATTATTCATTCACAAGTATTATTCATGGGAATAATCTAATTAGTAAAAAATAAATTTCTTCAGTCCATATAAATAAATTTAAATTGGAATAAATTCTAAAACTTCTATTAAGCTTACCAAGAAGTATAAATAAGGAAAAATTTACGAATAAAGATCATAATTTACCTTTAAAGATAAATTAATATACCTTTTACATATACTATACTTTCACCTTTGTCTACTTAAACATAAATCAATCATCTTATACTGAACATCACTTATTTGCAACAGAACTGTTTTATGGCTAATGAAACTAGAGGGGTTAATTCCTAAAGTGAACAAGTCCAGGTAGAACTATCTTTTGGATTTTTTCGATGGGAATATTAAATAGTTTTTATATACTTATGGAATTTTTCACTATATTTTAGTTATTAGAGGCCTGTCGTGGTGCAGACACACAAGCGTGTGATGTGTGTTTCGATTCCAACCAGAGAATGAAAATATTAAATATTTATAATTAATATTTTCTACCTTCTTACCTAATGCATCAATTCGGCGAAAAGTGAGGAAAGAAATCTTATGAGAACGGAGTGTCTTAACACTAGGTTAACAGGCTCCCTCTACCTAACCTGATATGTGGGGGATACAGCGTGAAGCAAAAAAAATAGAACAGAACTAGTGCTATATCGTACTAATAACTGCCATAACATTAGCAGATCTCCTTAGAAATTATTATATGTTTTGGACGATGGAATTCAATGCCAATGCAGTTAATATATAAAACTTAATATATAAAAAAAATCTTTAGCGTTCCATACAAACATTCCGTGAGTACCTGTACGTAAATATGCGGACGGAAGGGTATGAATCGCTTACTTAAAAGTTATATAAAGGAGGATTCCAGAAAACTAATAATACTGACAATTTACTTTAAAAAATACATTAAATAATTTAAAAAAAATATTTAGAGAAAGATCAAAAAAGATTAATTAATAAATAATTATTTTTAGAAATGTACCATATTGGAAATATTGGAAATACCTTAAATATTTAAAATAAATACTAAAATATGCATAACTACTAGTACCTAGAGCTACATAACATATAATAGCACTTTTTTCATTAGGATTTGATTCCACACCTACTGTACACAATCAAATACGTGCTATCAGCACCGTGAAGCCATAGCTTGTTTATATATTTCAAATTAACGACTTCCCTCGCTCTAACCGAGTATAAATACGATTATTTCATATATATATTGGCTTCGAGAGGGCTATTGGTATCAAGATGAAACACGCACTAGATTTAAACGTAGATTTCTAGCACTCTAAAGTGTATTGAATTTCGTTCACTAGTTTTTGCGTAATCCGAGTGCAAACTTGTTGATAGAACATAATTAATAGGGTATAATATGATATAATATATTTTTAATACCTAAGTAAGGTATGTTTATTTTTATATTTTTCCCTTTTTTAATATTTTGAACCTAGTGTTAAGACACTCCGTTCTCTTACAACGGAATTGTTGTAAGATAACGGAGTGTCTTAACACTAGGTTCTAGGACACAGCGTGAAGTAAAAAAAATATATACTCGTATATTTTAAGAAACGAGAAGAGATCTGAGTAACATCGCGGTAAGTTAAGCCAAGCCATAAAGACATTTATATTATAAAACTAAATTTTCTAACTTACAACTACAACCAACGCGTTTAATGAAACACATAAGAACTGCGCCACATTGGTGTTTTCATGGTTTTATTCTTACAAAAAAATATTTTTATTTAAATGTATAAATACACACGTGGTCTAACTTCTATGGCTTAGGGTTAGATTCCCAATATTAAATTAAATTTATTTAAGTTTTTCCACTCTGATAAGACAGAATGATAACAGAAAGTAAAGAACAGTGTCTTTATATCACGCTTTTACTGCCCTGCACTGTGGAAAAAGTGTTAAGGTAAAAATTTACAACTTTTTACGAAAATTAAAAGTACGAATTAGAAATATTAACGCCTGTCGTGGCGTAGAGGCACAAGCGTGCTACTGTAAACGCGACAGGTTGTGGGTTCGATTCCCACTCCAGGAAATGGAATTTTTCATTTTCTGGGTCTGGTAATAAGGCAAAAACGCGGCGTTGAGTTCCGCCACTCAGCACGCAATGCTTCAATTCGGCGGTAAGTGGGGAACGGAGTGTCTTAACACTAGGTTGTCACTGTCTACCCTGCTATATGCGGGATACAGCGTGAAGCTATGTATGTATGTATCCACGAATTAGAAATGACAAGCGAGACATACATACTTAAACTTTATAGGGAGAGTGTACAAAGTCATTTTTTATTAACAATAGATACATATGCATATATTAGGTAAATTAATATAGACATATTTAAGATTTTAACAAAAATAGAAAGCAGACTTCAAAGAAAATCTACTAAAAAGTAAATTTATTACGAATAACTCAAAAACTACTCATCAGATCTTAATTATATTTAAATGGGACCACATCAAAAGAACTAACTATCATATAAAGAAATGAAACATCAAAATTAGCTTACGCAGTAAAAAGTTATGGAATAACACACATAGAGAAAATCTTTCTCTTTTGAAGACAGTTAAAAATAAATATTACACACACTACCATGTGTTTGACATACACTTATATATACAGTGACACACACAGTGGCAATACGTAGTTCCACAGTAACGGGTATACTAGTAATATGTAGCAGTGGCAAGGGGTCAAAATTTTAGATCTTTTTTTTTTTTTTTTTTTTTTTTCGTGTGCATACTTAAATACCTAAATACTACCTTGTCTTAAGACTATGGTGAGATCCTCACCGACTGACAATTTTTTTTTTTTTTATAAATTTATGAGCAGGTGAGACAGTTGTCAGGGCGTCTCAAATCGCTAAGAAAAATTTTTTAGCTTAAATGCCTTAACGAAAATTTTAGTTAGGCAAGCCGGTAAATTTAGAAAAGCCAGTATGTATTTGATTTTTTTTTTTCAACTTCACGCTGTATCCCGCATATAGTGGGGTAGGCAGAGGGAACCAGAGAACCTAGTGTTAAGACACTCCATTCTCTTTCAACAATTCAGTTACCCACTTTCCGTATATATTAGTATTATTACTATTAGGAAGGAAGTCGGTACATATATTTAGAGAAGCCGGTATTTTTTAGAGAAGCCCGTATGGGATGTAAAAGTATTTAGTAATTTACATACATACATAGCTTCACGCTGTATCCTGCATATAGCAGGGAAGGCAGAGGGAACCCAGTGTTAAGACACTCCGTTCCCCAATTTAGTAATTTCGCTATCGAATTTTGGTAGGTTACGGGATTTTAGATGTCAGAGCTTGTTTTTTTTGTAATGTAGTACCCAACATTTTTCTGGCGACCTTTTTTTTTACATCTCATACTTGTATTTTATAAATTAAAGCAAGCTGGTGGGAACCGTGTTGTATGGACGCCTCGCCACTGGTATGTGTATTACCGAGCAACGGATCTCTTAGATTAACTTTAAACATATTGGCTTCTCGTCACCGGTCACGCTATACTGAGGTGAGGAGGTCAGTCTGATCGGATTTGCATACAAATAATTTATTATGTTCTTATCTTTAATAATAATAATATGTATATTGTAATCGAAAAACAATTTTATTTAAAAAATATAAATTTAATTAACTGTCAATAACAAGTACATAGGTATATAGTAGTTATATATACGTTTCCGATCAAAAAAAATAGTTGAGACCATCTTGGCGGAGTAAAACAGCGTCTGGGTCTAATGTAATGATTATGAATTCGATTCAACACTCGAGTAGATTACCCTAGAGTAGATGATTATACTCATTTAAATTATTTTCACAAGCCCATTCTGGTAAAGCAGAATGCGGTGTTAAATTCCGCCATTCAACACTCAATGCCTCGAATTCAGTCGGACAGTGGAGAACGGAGTGTCTTAACATTAGATTCTCTTACTATAGAGAAGACGCTTTATCCCGCATATAGCAGGGTAGGCAGAGGGAACCAGAGAACCTAGTGTTAAGACACTCCGTTCTCTTTTAACACTTCCGTTCCCCAAGAAGCTGTAACATAATAATCAAAATACAATTATTTGCGTAGCGTATTTGTTAGCATTATGAGTGCTTTGATAAGGCTTTAATAAATAAGTGTCCGTCTGTATGTCCCACTCGATTTATTTTATTTTGTGTTTGTTGAGCTTTAAGTTTACAGATACGGACTGGAAATATAAAGTTTAAGGGTTATTGTCTACTAGAGAAGTGGAATTAAATTGTTTTAACTTTCTTATAATAATATTATTCTTAGAAAATTGTAATTCATGTCTTTTAGATCCACATACTTTTTAAAAAGAAGTAGAGACATACTTCACCATCACAGTGCCAAGAACATACCAGTTTTTTTAAAAATTCTAAAGTTACATACATACTTATAAATAAATTAAAATTTTGAAATTTACTAATAAATATTTAGGAAAGTTATTAGTTTCGAATAAAGAACGTATATATTTTTTCTTTTTAAAAATACAACCTCAAAGTCCAATATCAAAGTAAGAGGATTTTTACTATATCCAAAGACAAAAATTTGACTGTATTTTATTGGCAAGAGCATTTATAATATTTTTATTTATTTATTTATTTTTTTGTAAACTGAAGATTAAAATAACTAAATATATTTTTATTATTCATTATTTTTTACTAGTGAATTTGTTATAAATCGAGGAATAAATTAATTTTAATTTTTCTGAGGACGGATGCATTCATGCAAAAACTACTGAACCGATCTAGATGAACCTTTACAGTACCTAATAACGTTTACTTCAGAACAACACATAGATTATAATTATAAAGATTTTGTATAATTTCACTATAATATGATAAGTACCTAGTTCATTTTTTTTTTAACTTCACGCTGTAACCCGCATATAGCAGGGTAGGCAAAGGGAACCAGAGAACCTAGTGTTAAGACACTCCATTCTCTTCCAACAATTCCGTTCCAAGTATTTAAAAAACGTTTAAATCGTATTAAAGCTATTAAATAAAATTATTTTAACATTGTTTTATTTTAGTATTCGGTTATACATTTTTGGAAGCCCCACATTCCGAACACCTTACAGTAGTCCGTGACAAGAAGACGTGAAGACGAAAACAAAAATGTCATCGTATTAAATCTATTACGTACCTGTATACCGTCGTCAACATTCTACAAGCAAGCGTACTTTAGCTACAAGAGAACCGCGCAGTAACTAACGTACTACGATTTGTTTTAAATTATCGTCTCTTAGTTTGTTTGTGTCGTTCAAACAGTATCGGAACTTCGATAATTCAGTCTAATAGCAAGTAAATATATTTTAAACAATATAAATAATAGTTCTTTAACGCAAAAAGATTTTAAATAAGTGTTTTAATTTATGTTTTGGGTACAACAAATAGTTGCATCATATTTATTTATTTTTTACATTGTTACTTATACTGTATATAATATGGTTTTTTAAGCTTCACGTTGTATCCCGCACATAGCAGAGTAGGCAGAGGGAACTTGAGAACCTAGTGTTAAGACACTCCGTTGCTTACTTTCCGCCAAGTTGAGGAATAACGCGCGTTGCCTGGAATCGAACCCACAACCTGTCGCGTTTACAGCCGCTTGAGCGTCTGCGCCACGACTGGCGTATAATATGTACTTATCTATAAATCTTGAACAAAATGTATTTTTAAGACGCTGTTATTAGCTTCACCTATCTATCTATATATCAACAAAAGAAAATCATGCAACTATTAGTTTATGACGTCCATTGTTATAAAATATTATAAAAAATATTTGTGTTTTTTTTTTAATAAACTCGTCCACTTTAAACGCTAATAAGTTTATTATGTAATATATAATGTGTAATAACTTCTCGCTGTAGATATTATTAAAATCCTGTTTTGTATAAAAGAATATTCATTTATCTTTTTTATTAAAATATTTATTTTTAAATCTTAAAACGAAAAATCATCATGAAAACTTATTTGTTTTAAACAATAAGAAGAAAATAATAAATAATATTACAATAAAGAATTTATTACATAGCGCCATCTAGTACAAATTTAAGTATTTAAATAAAACACTTTCCTTAATTCGCTATTCAACAATAGATGGCGCTAAAATAAAATCTTCTCGACACTAGATGGCGCTAACTAAAAATGTGACAATGTCTTAGAAATATACTTTATATCAACTATATTATAACGTAAAATTGTTGTATAAAAAAACTTGAAATGCATTTAATATTTATATTTAGTTAATTATTTTCATATTACTTCCTAAAAATTACTTTAAAGGTACCAAGTGCATAAATATTATAACTAACTGAAAAATTAAGAAATACTATAAAATATATTACAATTTAATAAGACATTTAAAATATGAAGTAATGTCCTCTAAATACTCTACAAGGACAAGAATATACGAAAAAGCTTACAAATAACGTCAAAGTTGTGTACCCACCGCGTTGAAATATCAATTCAATCTATTATAAACTTTATTTTAAAGCAAAAAAGATCAAATTTAATTAAATTATTACATACCATATGGTAACTCAGGTAGGAGTGTAAAAAAAAACAAAAAGCGAGCCTCCGGCCGTCAAGACTCAAGACTTAGAAAAAAATGTACGCTTCGTGAATCATGTCGATACCTTTAAGGAATGCTATCGCTTGAATTTCATTTTTTTTTCTTTGCTTCTCACGCTGTATCCTGCACATAGCAGGGTAGGCAGAGGGAACCAGAGAACCTAGTGTTAAGACACTCCCTGTTCTTTTAACATTTCCGTTCCCCACAGAATTTTAATGTATTTTCATTTCGTCGCTTTGGTAACAAGGCAAAGCACGGCGTTGAGTTCCGCCTCTCAGCACGCAATGCCAATTCAGCGGAAAGTGAAGAATGTTAATATTAAAAAAGAACGGAGTGTCTTAACACTAGATTGTCAGGTTCCCTCTGTCTACCTTGCTACATGCGAGATACAGCGTGAAGCTTATATTAAATTCATCTAGTGGTAGAGAGAACGTAATGTTAAGACACTCCGAGCTCCACGTTCCGCTAGAATTCGAGACATTGTACTTTGAATGACGGAACTCAACGCCGCGCATTGTATCAAATTATTTAATTTAAATTTGATAAAAGAAATTGCATTATAGCATTAAGCCGGGAAGTGTCTAAATATAGTATACTAGTTGTAGCCCACAGCTTCGTTTACGGACTATAAAACCTAAAATATCATTTTTTCCCGCTTATGTGAATACATGGAAATAAAATACTTTCTCAATGTTCCTCTACGATTCCTAAGTACCAAATTTGAGGTTTCTATGGGCAGCGCTTAGTAATTTCGCGTGTACGTTGTCTATCAGTCACTCAGTTACGCAAACATTTTATATATTTTAAAATATTTTCATTTCCCCAGTTAAGATTTACCTTATTAAAAAAAGAAAGCTGGAAGATCCGATCTCACTCTTGTACTTATATGGTATTAAATAAGTACATTAAATAAGATCGAAACACTTGCCAAATACGAGAAAGTAGTAATACCAAATAATTGGCTATTTCATCATAAATTTACTCTTTAGATGCTTATCGTTATGTTACGACAAATATTATAAAATGTTTATAAATCGTACCTATATATTATCCCGATTATATAAGCTATATTACTGAAAAGTTTCATCTAGATCCGTTCAGTTGTTTTTACGTGTAACAGTAGGGAACATCCAACCATTCTTACAAATTAAAAAAAAAGAGGAGGCTCCTAATTCGTCTGTTTTTTTCTAACTTTTTACTGGACACATTTTTTTTGTTTTAGCTTCACGCTGTATCCCGTATATAGCAGGGTAGGCAGAGGTAACCTGAGAACATAGTGTTAAGACACTCCGTTCCCCACTTGATGCATTAATTTTGATAATTATTTTTTATATGATAGCTAGTGCTTCTGACTTGACACTTAGAATTTACTTAAAATCTGATGAGTGTTTTTTTTTCAGTTATCCCAACGGCAGAATAACGAATGAACTATGTCTAATTATAGCAATACGGGAATCGAAGGACATAAGGAATATAACTACATATATACATACATAGCTTCACGCTGTATCCCGCATATAGCAGGATAGGCAGAGGGAACCTAGTGTTAAGACACTCCGTTCCCCACTTTCCGCCGAATTGAGGCATTGTACATTTTATTATAAGTCGGTTTTCTATTTTTGTTAAAATCGGAATTATCACATTTATAATATTATGAGAGAACGTATGTGTCTTAACATTAGGTTCTCTGGTTCCCTCTGCTTATATGCGGGATACAGCGGGAAGCTAAAAAAAAATATGTAGAATTTATGGTTATATTCAGTTTCTTAGATAAATCATATGTAATTAATTTCAACATTGACAGTAACGCGCGTAGTTACGAATATATGACGTTGTATTTTGGTAATACGAAAACAAGTTTTTTTACTTAACAAATTTGCATAAAATAATTAGATTTGAAATTTTAATTAACATAGAGTATATGATTATTGAGCATTAGTGACTATCAATTGCCTACACTAAGATCTTTAATTTTAGATTCTCATAAACTTACTATGTAAAAATAAAATTGTTATTTCGCAAATAAATTATTTAACCAATTTTGATAGAATTTCGTTTGAAAAAAAAAGATAGATAGTACCTTTTCCTTGCATAGAAGTAAAGTCAGGGAGTACCTAGTGGCAAGACACTCTGTCCCAGTTTCCGCTCGAATTCAAAACACTGCGTGTTAAGTGGCGCAGTTCAACGCCGCGATTCAGTCTTATCAGAGAGGGTAAATAATAATAATATTATTATAATCATTCTCCCGACTACGAATCGAATCTCAATCATATTGACTGTTAGACATAGTGCCACTGAGCCATGATGACCTGGATAAGTAAATACCATAGAAATTAAAATTCTTAAATTAAGTATAAACCAAAAAAAAGTGATCATATTATCTTTTCTTTATAAAGAAAAAATCGTAACTTCGTCTCAGAATTGAAATCCTGCTAATATAAATTTGATAGATTATTGGCAATTATTCTTTCAAGCACATTGATTACTACTTTTTCATCCTGGAAAACATTTTTTTTTTAACTTCACATTGTATCCCGCATATAGCGGGGTAGGCAGAGGGACCCTGAGAACCTTGTGTTAAGACACTCCGTTCTCTTACAACAATTCCGTTCCCCACTTTCCGCCGAATTGAGGCATTGCGTGCTGAGTGGTGGAACTCAACGCCGCGCTTTGCCTTATTACCAAACCCAGGAAATTAAAATACTAACATTTCCTGGAATGGGAATCGAACCCACAACCTATTACGTTACCAGTCGCACACTTGTGCCTCTGCGCCACGACAGACACTTTTAAAGTACATATTTGACACAAGTACTTACTAGTATTGCTCTAATAAGCAAAACTGACACACAATGGTCAATGCGGACTTTGATGATATTTGACATGGTTAACAAGTACTGCTTTTCAATTTCAGTTATCCCAACGACAGAACAACGAATGAACTATGTCTCATTATAGCAATATGGGAATTAAAGGACATAAGGAATATAACTACATACATACATAGCTTCACGCTGTATCCCGGATATAGCAGGGTAGGCAGAGGGAACCTAGTGTTAAGACACTCAGTTCCCCACTTTCCGCCGAATTGAGGCATTGCGTGCTGAGTGGCGGAACTCAACGCCGCGCTTTGCCTTGTTACCAAACCTAGGAAATAAAAAATTCAATTTCCTGGAGTGGTAATCGAACCCACAACCCGAATATAACTAAAGTGTGAAAGTAACAGACAATTAAATATGTACATAAGTACATAATTCACCAAATTTAAACCAATCAGCCTTCTAGAACTGAAAATAATAAATACGTCACACTATTCATTTTGTTTAACTTTAAAAACAAGCAAAGACATACTCATATAAATCTATATTTATATATATATTATATAATCTATATTTATATTTATATAATCTATATTTATACAACTTAATGAATATTTAATTCACAATTTTTACTAAAGCCTATACATTTTATAGGAAATAATAAAATAGTTATTGGAATTTATATTTAAATAAGAAATCAATAAAAAATCGTGTCGCAGTACAACGAGAACGGTTAAAAAATTGTAATTTCAAAAACAGAACGAGTCAAGTGGAACGGCCGAGTGCACGCACCGCGCACACACGCACCACCTGACCATTATGTTTATTTTAAACGCACACAAACAAATTTAAACCTTTTTTATTTATATCAAAAGGTTTGGAATCATAATGCCTAATAACGAACAATAATATTTAAAATCATAGAAAATTCAACCGTATTGTATTTAAATATAAAATATTATTTTCTCAACGCCTGTCATGGCGCAGAGGCACAAGCGTGCGACTGTAAACGCAATAGATTGTGGGTTCGATTCGCACTCCAGGAAATGAAATTTTTGATTTCCTGGGTTGCCTGGCTGTCTTGTTACCAGGCAAAGTGAGGCGTTGAGTTCTGCCACTCAGCATGCAATGCCTCAACTCGGCGGAAAGTGGGGATCGGAGTGTCTTATCACTAGGTTGCCTCTGCCTACCCTGCTATATGCGGAATACAGCGTAAAGCTATGTATGTATGTAATATTTTCTTAACTAGATTTATTTAATGGAACTGATGTATTATATAATATAATATTTAATAAAAATCATTTACCTTATTTTAAGAGTTATGTCCTTTTTACAGTATATAAAATATTGATTATCTATATAGTTTTCCCAACAGACTTCTGTTATATGGTTCAATTTTAAATGTTTAAGCATTTTTAGAAATATTTTTTTAATTATTTATTATGCACTCTATTTCACATACATATAAAGTCGAAATTAGTATGCAATAAAAGTCATGACCATGCGAACTTAAGCAATGCATACAAAAATATACCTTATTTCGTTGTAATAAAACTTAAATTTGTAGAACAATATTAAATATTTTCTATTCATTTTATACGGTAATAGCACGCGTGTGTGCGTTTACCTGTACTATAATTTAAACATGGCTGCCATATTTTTATTTTATTTTAATCATTATCATATTATCGATATACTTATTTAATTCGATACATTGATTACAATATTGTACACAAAATTTAATATTGATTTGAACAAGTATTTGTGTGAGACAGGTTTTTTGCTTTTTCCTTTTGATTGTTCATAAAACAATGAATGAATTATAATTTATTATTTAATTTATTTAGCTTATAATTGTTGTATGTAGTTTTAGTAGTAGTAGTAATTAATATTTATATTTTGGTATTAAATAAATATTAAATAAAGCATTATTTCGTTGAAATTTTGTATATAAGTAATTAATTTGAAAGGTAAAAATTTTTATAAATATATTACCTACTGTTTTAGGAAATGAGCTATAGAATAGAGTTATTTTAAAGAAATTTCCATATACATATAACAATCGACTAATTATTAAAGTTGAAATTTAAAAAAAATCGAATTAATAACAAAAAGTAACCAAGGAATTTACTTAACATACGTGAATGATGAAGAAGCTCTAAAAATATCGCAATGTCAATTTTTAAGCGGTCTACGCCGGTTCCTTTCTGGGGCGATTGAATTCGAATATCATATTCAGCCAGCAACCGGTTGCCCTTGTAATAGTTGCTTGATGTTATCAGGCGGCCAGCTAACGGGACCCCTGTCAAAGCACTGTTCTTTCCCTAGCAGTACGTAATAAAGCCTGTCGCGAACAAAGATAGAGATCAGTATAAACTGGTCCTAAATCGTCGGCAAGTGCAACGCGAACGAAAATATACGGCGCGCGGAGTTGTTTTGCCGCCTTATCACTGTAGGCATAGATTAAATATGTATGTAGATGTATTATATTACAGATTGATTTATCAGAGTGTAAAACGATGGTGATACCGTTAATTATAATAGATTGACTATGTATACAAAGAAAAATATATGATTTTATTCAAAGTTATGTATTAAAATTGAAGAACGGCAATTTTTTTAAATTGAAAAAATATTTTTATTTCATTTATTTTACAATTTAACCTCTTTAATTGTCCCTTGAGAGTAAATAAAAATGTTAATCGAAAGTATAATAATTTGTATAAAAACTCAAATGTGTAGCGTCTGCACGCTGTCCGCTCTATGCGGCGGGCGTAGCGGGCCGCGGGACGAAGGCGGGCTCTCGGGCCGCCAACTTAAAAATGCCGCCGCAGAGCCTCCGAATCGATACGTCGCGCGTCACGTGCCGTCGAGCGCGACCAATAGCGAGAGAGCGGCGGGCGGGGGCCGCTCTCAGTGCACGGCCATACGCCGAGCGGGACGGTCGCTCCTCTTTGCTCACACCGACGATCGGTCCGATACAAACCCGTGAAATGTTATAGTGCAGTGCCATGAGTGCGTGGACTGAGGAAGTGTTGTCCTGGCGCGACGAGCGGCTCGGGATCACCGAGCTGCCCAGCACGACGAGGCGTAAGAACCGCACCGCGCCTTACAGGCTACATAGACCGCATCTGGCCACGGCTCACGTGCCCGAGCCGGTGCCGGAGCCTCAGGGAACTCATATATCGAGATTGTATCCGGAATTGTTGGCTTTGATCTTCGAAAGACTACCGGTTCGGGATAGAGGCAGAGCGGCGCAAGTTTGCCGCGCTTGGCGGGACGCAGCTGACCGAAGATCTGTTTGGCGCGGAGTGGAAGCTGCTTTGCATCTTAGAAGGCCCGCTCCTGTGTTGTTTGCTTCGTTAGCGAGACGCGGAGTAAGGAAGTTACAAGTTTTGTCACTAAGACGAGGCCTCAGAGACGCGGTTGCTGCTTTACCCGGATTAGAATCTCTGTCCCTAAGTGGATGCTACAGTGTAACAGACGCTGCTCTAGCCAGTGCATTCGCAACAGAATTGCCTGCGCTCCGACGGCTGGATCTCTCACTATGTAAACAGGTGACAGACTCTTCCCTCGGTAGAATAGCTCAGTCGCTTAAAAATTTAGAAGAATTAGAATTAGGTGGATGTTGTAATGTAACAGATACCGGACTTTTATTAATTGCTTGGGGATTAAGAAAGTTGCGTCGTTTAAATTTACGGTCGTGCTGGCACGTCAACGATGATGGAATAGCACATTTATGTGGCGGAGGCGAGGCGAGAGGAACCCCCGAGCTCGAGCATTTGGGCTTACAAGACTGCCAAAGATTGACGGACGAGGCTTTAAAACACGCTGCCACTGGTCTTCCTAAGCTGAAGTCGATTAATCTTTCATTCTGTGTTGCGGTTACCGATGCCGGGCTGAGGCATCTTGCTAGGCTTCCACATTTAGAAGATGTTAATCTCAGAGCCTGCGACGGCGTGTCTGATGCCGGCGTCGCTCACTTAGCAGAAAGCGGACGACTTAGAGCTTTAGATGTTTCATTTTGTGATAAAGTAGGCGATGAGGCATTATCACATGCCACATTAGGGCTATCTGGGCTGCGCTCGTTATCTCTAAGCGCCTGCCGACTGACCGACGAGGGCTTAGAGAGGGTGGCGAGGCTATCGCAGCTCGAAACACTCAATATAGGTCAGTGCACGAGGGTCACTGATAGGGGACTCCGGGCCCTAGGCGAGGGCCTGCGGAACTTGAAGGCAATAGACTTGTACGGATGTACGTGTATTACTCCGCAAGGCTTGGACCATATCGTGAAGTTGCCGCGGCTAAGTGTTCTTAACCTCGGTCTGTGGCATGTGCGGTGACCACACACACACTAGACTGTGTGTGTCACGTGTGCGAGTGTGAGTGCGACGGCCATGTTGAAGTGAAGGAACCGCCAAGGTTGTATACTGGACAGCGAATAAGGAATTAACCAATTATACGATATTATTATCGAATTATATTTAGGAAACGGGGTTGCTTTCTTATTTCTGTTTATGGCAGTTTCGTTATCGTTGAAACTTTGTTGGCATACTGTGATTTTTAAATTGTCCGTTTACTTTAGTTGTGTTTGTGAAAGAAAGTCACCCCGACGCCTAGTCTAGAAAAACTAGATCTTTTTGTTGAATGTATATGCTAGTTGCCTGAGTTATATAGATATAAAACGTAATTATAATCTTATCAGCTATTACGAAAAGGTCTGGTTTTTCAATGTAATTGCTCCATTAGTTAGATACTTAGCCATTCTTCTAATTAATTACTGTTTTTGGTTCGACTTCATGTGAGTTGGGAAACTATAATTTGTTAATGCGCTTCCCAGACTTGTTTAGTGTCGCTAACTTAGAAGATGTCAACTTGTTATGGATTGCTTATTCCGTGTTTTGTTGTTTTTAACCAGTAATGTTAACAATAATTTTAAAAAAATGCCCATATGTACTTTTCCCTGTTTAACACAATGTTGTCGTTGCACGACCTGACATTCCAAGCAATTATTATAATTTAATTAAAAGAATCTTTAAAAACGTTCAAAGTTTTGGTGACTACCTACCAAATGCTATTGTATTTAGTAATTATTATTCTGAACAAATTTCATGATTCTGGTCATATGCTTAGAAATAGTATAAGGTTTTCTTTCCCCACTTTAGTAACGATCTCGTTTATATACGTATTTTATATTGTAAAATTTTGTTATTTTTATATTAAGTTTACAATTGTGATGTTAACATGAGGTCGAACTAGGAATAAGGTCTTTTTTCATTGATAATATGTTGTTTTCTGTACAAAACGAATGTAATATAGGTAAAATGTATTAAAAGTCATCGTTTAAGTTGCAAATTACTCTAGACATTTTATTTCACCTCTATCCTTCTTAGTAATGATTGTGTTGATATATAAAATAACCTTTAAGAATTAATAGAATAGATAAAACCAATAGGCAAATTAATAATAACTATGAAGGCTTGCAACTTACGTAATTACAACATAGAAATATGAATTTTTAAAGGTCCATTAAACTAAAATATAAAATTTTATTCATGGAATTAAATTTCCATGAATAAAATGGAAATTAATTGATTGTTTATTATCAGTATAGGTATATTAAGGTTAATAAATCTAATCTAATATCTCTATGGAGGAGAACGACGGGTATTTATGCTCGGTATACCCGTATAGGGAAGATGCGTGAAGCTGCTGTCTGTTATCAGAAAATTCTTTGTTTCCTTTGATACTATATTAATAATAATAAGATACCCTCAATTCTCAACACAATGTTAATAGGAAAGTCATGTTAATTAAATAAATAAAATATATTTTACAATAAGACTGACGCTTGCACTAAACTCAGTTTGTATTAGTAGTCGAGTTCCCAATCTCGTGAAGTTTCAACATTGAAATGCGACTATACTTAGGCAGTAAATTACAGAAGAAATAATACTTATAAATAGAAATTTAACAAATTAATTGCAATATGTCTACAAAATTCATACTTTTACACTAAAATGAAATTTATAAGAACTTCAATTTAGCGTATCTTTGGACAAATCGCATATTAGATAACTGATAACTTATGAATCATACATAAAATAGATATTTATTTATTATGATTACAAAATGTGTTAGATGAATTGGAATTTGTGCTTTTGGTACCATTTAACCACTGGACTAACAAACAAGCCGTAACGTTTCATATATCGCAGTTGAAACGCTTAACTAATCAAAAATGCTTTTTGGTAATTAATAATAACAAAATAATTGTGACTGAACTGGTTGGTCAAATATTGTCTGAAAATCATTCGTAATTCGTTTTTGACTGAAGCTTAGCAGTTAAAATCGATTTTGACCGGCGCTTTAAATCAAAACTACTTTTCCTCCCTGAAACATTAGAGAAATATGAAGAGTCTTATTTCTACTACTTATTCAAAATAACTTTTAATTAATAAGTAACAACTACTAACCGATTAGATTGTTTTTGAGTATTTGCTTAGTTATATCAGTCAATGCTATTAATATTTTAAAAAACTATTTTGACGGTACAACATTCTTTTGACCAATTAAAAATGTCAATTGCAAATTATTTTAGAATTATAATTAAAAACTGGTCGAAAAATGTCTAAAAAGCTAACATCAGGTGTATAACAAAATATAAGGCATAAAGTTAAATAAAAAAGGAAGCTACACCATGCGTCACCCCTTTATAATTTAGATCTCACTCCCTCGTGTGGAGCATAGGGAAGGGCACATTTTTCATTTTTTAAATTAAATTTACGGGCTTAAATTTATAGCATACAATTATGTGAATTTTATATCATACATTAAAACCTATTTTAAGAAACAAATTGTGTATCAATATCTGTTCCAAATTATGAATTCTAGAGGTAAAAAAATATACGAATAATATAAATATATTTTAATACAATTCCTATGTTCACATATATATATATATATATATATATATATATATATATATATATATATAATATAAACCAAAATTAGTCATAAGTTAATATTCAAATGCATTAAAATTCCATTCTATAAAATAAATAGATATCGATCTTCAAAGGCCGGGATATTTTATAAAAAAAACGAAGCTACGTACTCAAATGCAATGTACGTTTTGTCAAAACCATGTTGAATGCCCATAACTTTCTATTTCAAAAGAAGTTTTTACAAGCGCTATTTCTTAAACCTTCCTCTGGGACAATGAGGTATTAAATATATTGATTTGTATTGAAAATCTTTATGTTCAAATTTCACTTATTATAGTTCTTTTGTGACAAAACTTTATAGCAGTCTTGTTGTCTTCCTCTATCCTGTACAGTTAGAAATATTGCCGTCTCTGTTTTTCTTGTAGGTACGACGCAATTCCCGAACAGGTAAATGTGGGAAAGAGAAAAAATACATATTAGGTAATGTGTGAATAGGATAGAAAACAATTGGTCAAAAATTCGACCGTTTTCGGCTTGGATCGTCTAAAACAATAAAAACAAAATCGTGTTGAATAGTCCTGTAATATATATTACTCATTCAAAAGTTTTAAGACGGTTGTAAACAGAATAAAAGTAAATTGTTGTAAATAAAAATTATGCCGTTATTTCCTAAAATAATAGTGAGATAATAAGTGTTATTCTTTGTGTTTTTGTTCTTTTAAAATGTTCAGCTTATATTTATTATTGTTTGCAAAGAGATTATGAAGGCATTTTAAAACTGTAATTTCGTACATTTTCACTTTTGTATTACTCTATATTATAATCTTTACTTATATTTACTTAAGCTTAACCTTGAAATGGTATAATAAAAAATTACTAAACATAAAAAGGTTTGACATAAATGCATATAGATAATAAATTAAAAAATAATCCACTACATTTTTTAAAGAAAAATAATTTTGAATATAGAACCGTCCAATGGCGGCATTGTCACTCTGTCGATAGGTCAACGTCCTGATAACGAACGCTCGCGCATACCAAAACACTACTTTGTTACTATTTAGACAAACAAAGAAATATTACATGTACTTCCGACTAAACAAAAGCTTAAAATGTTTATCTATATATACGTATAGGTGAAACAAAAACTTTTTACCACTTTTTACGAAAATTAAGCGGACGAAGGAGCATGAAATGTGGCACAATTATAGTTTATACAGAAAAGTATATACATACGTACATAGCTTCACGCTGTATCCCGCATAAAGCAGGGTAGGCAGAGGGAACCTAGTGTTAAGACACTCCGTTCCTCACTTTCCGCCGAATTGAGGCATTGCGTGCTGAGTGGCGGAACTCAACGCCGCGCTTTGCCTTGTTGCCAAACCCAGGAAATGAAAAGTTCTATTTCCTGGAGTGGGAATCGAACCCACAAAAAAAAAAGGAGTTGACTCCTTTTTTTTGAGGGTTCGATTGCGAGTAGTATAGGAGTGCAAAATTCTTATACTTAAAATAATACATAAAAAGTACATTAAATTAACAAAATAAATGTTACACACACTACCCCGCGTTTCGACATCCATATTTATATAAAGTGACATATACATTGCTAAAGACAACGCGTTGTTAACGCGTCAACGGGGACCCTAGTATGTATTAATTAAAGAACAAATTTCACGGTATGTTCCTTTAAAATTGCAAAATGGCTATGAAGGTATGTTGTAATATTTATTTTTAATAATAAATAGATTGATTACACACGATAGCTTCGTTCGTTTATTCATTAATTTAAATTATCTATTTAGTATGCATTATTCTAATCTACAACAGTTTACATACAAGAATATGTATTTTTAAAATATTTGTAGCCAATGCTAAGGGTATGAGTTCCTTAGTGTCTATATCTTGATCGTTATTATTTTTTAGCAAACTTTTAAATTTATAACTAAGTATCCATTTCTACGAAAATTATGCCAATAAATGAAGAATTAAATATGAACTTTAATTGTATTTATTTTTTATTGCTATTTGAAACAAAAACAATTTTATTTTATCAATCCTTACTAATATTATAAATGTGAAAGTAACTCTGTCTATCTGTCTGTTACGCTTTCACGCCTAAACCACTGAACCGATTTTGATGAAATTCGGTATAAAGATAGCACTGAACTTGGGAAAGGACATAGGATAGTTTTTATGGTGAAAAAAAGGGTGGAAGAGGTTGAAATAGGGGATAAAAGTTTGCATGGAAGTTCCTTATTGTCAAACATAAAATCATGTAAGATTGTTCAACTGTTTACAACTTTCACACCTAAACCACTTAACCAATTTTGATTAATAGTCTAAACCTTCGGAAAGACTATAGGCTACTCTTTATCATGTCGATATAACCGAGTCCAACGCGGGCGAAGCCGCGGGCGGTTAGCTAGTTGTACATAAGGGGACATATTTACAGATATTTTTTTTTATTTTTTTTATCTGCCTACTATATAAAATGACCTTTAAACTAAGATCTTTATCATAGTTAAGCTATTTTTATTCATTTATAACGAATTAATTTATAATTTTATATCCTAGTAAAAAAGTTTTGAAGCAAATAGTTACCTATCTACGCCAACAGGAAAACTGCTAAGAACTTAACTTGCAAGAAACGACAATAAGTACCGGTATCTTTAAGGAAAACTTATTGTCGTTAATAATATTAATTATTTACGTTAAAATTTTCAAGTATTTTATGAAAATATTTTAAATTTATTGAGGATATCTCGAATAGGTCCTTTGCCTGGGATTCGATTCTCATTTGGGGCAAATTATTATTTATGAATATTTATGAAAAAAATACAATGATGTGCAATGAAAATAGCTGTAAATTGTGTTTTTTAAGTACCTTAGAAGTGTATCTATATATAAATACGTGCAGCAAATACTTTGGATCCCTTTTTACGAAAATTACGCAAACGGAGGAGTATGAAACTTGGCACACTTATAGTTTATATAAAGAAGGAGTGCAGAATGCTAACATTTTTTTAAATAATGCATAAAAAGTGTATTAAATTAATTAAATAAATGTTACACAAACTACCATAGTTTGACATTCGCAATTATATAAAGTGACATATACATACATTGCTAAAGACAACGCGCTGTTAACGCGTCACCGGGGCCACTAGTTATTTGTAAATTAATCAACGATAAGCGTTCAATATCTGTCTTGAGGATAACTATATAAGGAAAAATACAAAATTAAATTATCTATTAACCTGTAATAGCTACAAGATGTTTCTTTGGATTTTATTATAATTGCTTTAGTATATTTTAAATACAAGAAAATTAAATAAATTCAATAAACATAATCAATTTCAAAGTAATATCTTTACTTAATACCTATAATATTAATAAAATGGAGGTTTATGTTTTTCCTCTATAGCAGGATAAACAGAGAGAACCAAGCAGTGGTGAGGCGTCCATACAACACGGTTCCCACCGGATTGTCTTAATTTTGAAAATACAAGTATGAGACCTAAAAAAGTGGTCGCCAGGAAAATATTGGGTATATATAAAATTGCAGAAAAAAACAAGCTCTGACAACTAAAACTCCCTAAAAAAAGTCATCACAAAAATTCGGTAATGAAATTACTAAATACCTTCACATTCTATACCGGCTTCCCTAAATATACCGGCTTCCCCAAAAAAACCGGCTTCTAAAAATTATCGGCTTCCCTAAATATTATGTACCGATTTCCCCAAATATACATCGGCTTCTCTAAATTTACCGACTTGCCTAACTAAAATTTTCTCCCCTCGCCACAGGAAACTAGTATAATTAAAACACTCCGTTCTCCGTTTTCCGCTAGAATTCCATATATTATGTGTTGAATTTATACCGTATATTAAAGCGAGGAAATAGAAATAAATTACGTATTATTGTCACGACTGGAGATCGAACCCACAGCCCTTGCGTTTACACAAAGCTACGCTGCCATTAAAATGCTTCAATTATTATCTTTAATATATTAATACGTAAAGAAAAAACCTTTGTAAGGTACAAGTTTTTACCAAAATTGTGCGGACAGAGTAATATGCAATTAGTATGAGGTGTTTACTTTAAATTTATATGAAGAAGAAGTGCTGAATATCTTTATAATAATTAGCATTAGAAATACATATAATTGATAAAATAAATGTTACACACACTACTATTTGTTTGATATAAATTTTAGTATAAAATGACATAAGTACACGTTGCTAGGCAACGCATTGTTAACGCGTCAACGGTGCCTCTAATATGGTTAAATAGTTATGTGAAGTTTGGCATTAGTTCCTCTCATGTGAAATCCAAATAGTATATTGCTATGAGGAAAAGCTGTTAAAAATACAATATTTAATATTAGGTATATTTTCATGGAATTACTAACTTATCCAAGAGTATTGACAATTATTTGTCGTATTGGTAAATTCATAATTGTAATACATAGTGATGTCACCTGATGTTAAATAAAGAACGAAAAAAAAAAAAAAGGCTAGTGATTTACGATCTATTTCCGGAAATTCCTTGAAGATGCATAAGGATGTTATTAAATTAGTTTTAATAAGAAACTAAATAAATACATTTATAAATTATTCTCTAGTTATCCTGACATCCTGACAGTGACTGGTTCCTGCCATTAAAGTATTGTTTTGTCATCGGATCTGGACACGAGCAAATTTTCAAGCAAATCGGACGACCAGAAACTATTCAAAATAGCGTCCTCAGTTTTTCTTATATAGATTAATACAAGTGAAGCTAACAAAAGTGTGTTAAAAGTCAGTATAATGGTGATAATGCTTTGTAAAGAAGGTACTAAAGTGTTTCATAGCAGCAATAATAATTACCAATGCTTTTTAAAAAGACTGTAAACCTTACATAAATATATGTTTGGAACAATTGGATAATTTATGTATTATATTTTTTACAGCTTCTCGCATAACAGAGAGAGAGAGAGAAGCTATGAGAGGAAGCTAGACTATACCATCCGTCAGAATTTGAAATATTTTGAGTTGAGTGGCAGAACTCAACGCCGCGCTTGCCAGAGCGGGGAAATGAAAATAAATAGTATATAATCATGTCTGCTAATGAGAATCGAACCTACAGAAGTCACGTTTAAGGCCGGACGCTGTGGCACTGTGCCACGACAACTTTATTATAATTATTACATACACAGTGTCAATTTCGCGCTTTACGTTATCGGACTGGGGACAAATAAATATCTAAATATAATAGTTCCCCTAAAACGAAATCGAACCCAAGACTATCGCGTTTAGAATCAGATACTGTCTAATGTACTCAGATGGCGGTATATATAGAAATAATTATAATCACGCACATCGTTCGTTCGTTTCGTGCAGCTGTCACAATTACTCGTACGTATTTAAAGTCTCATACGTTTACGCTCACATGTTATTACAAAGACATCGCTTATCAATAAAGATTGTTTATCATATCTACAAGAAGTATGCAGTAACGAGGTTTTATTATATTTTATAAATTTAATTATTTTATTTTTTTGCTTTACACTGTATCCCGCTTATAGCAGGGTAGGTAGAGGGAACCAGAGAACCTAGTGTTAAGACACTCCGTTCTCTTTTTACGTTAACGCTAACTTTCCGCTGAATTGAGGCATTGCGTGTTGAGTGGCGGAACTCAACGCAGCGCTTTGCCTTGTTGGTAACAAGGAGCGAGGAAACGAAAATACTATATATTATTTAATATTTTCATTACCTGGCGTTGGGAATCGAATCCACAACCTGTCGCGTTTCTGCACAATACAAAATTATATGTATAATTGTTAGAAATAATGCATTATACCTGCATTTAAAGTGCTTGTGTCTGAATTATAATAATAAAGATAAGTAATTTTAAATTTATTAAAAATATTTTATTCTTTTAAATTCATTTTTATATCTTAATAAATCTCTTGGATATTTCTAATTAATTAAAGGATATTTTCTTGTGTAATTTATATGAAAACTCATAAAAAAATAATAATCATATATTAGTGAAGCAAGAATTATTATATTTAAGTAAATAATTAAATATTTTATTAATAAAAGGAATCAGCAAAACTATTTTTTTATTTTATTCAATAAATGTATTGAAAGTTTTGTAGGTAGTAGTTAGATGCAGTTTATTCCGTGCAGTGTATTCCGGAGTTGCGAGAAATTCCTCCTTGGTGCTTCCCTACAAAAGCCAAAACCCAACCTCCATGTTGTTAAAGAGAACCTAGTGTCATAACACTCCCTTCTCCATTTCCGATCGAATTCAAGACAGCGTGTTGAGTGGCGGTACATACTCAACAATGCACCAGCGCCTTACCAGCGCAGAGCAATGATAATAATTTATATATGATCACACCTTCGAATGGGAATCGAACCCACGGTAACAAACGCGTTTACGGGCGATGTTCCACTACGCCACTATGGTCTTACAATAAGTATGAACAGTATTATTATTAACGCCTGTCGTGGCGCAGAGGCACAAGCGTGCGGCTGTAAATGCGACAGGTTGTGGGTTCGATTCTCACTTCAGGAAGTGGAATTTTTCATTTTCAGGGTTTGGTAGCAAGGCAAAGCGCGGCGTTGAGTTCCGCCACTCAGCAAGCAATGCCTCAATTCGGCGGAAAGTGGGGAACGGATTGTCTTAACACTAGGTTCCCTGTGCCTACTCTGCTATATGCGGGATACAGCGTGAAGCTGTATGTATGTAGTATTATTATTAAATATTCTGTTTTGTTTTTAATAATATTAAAATATTTTTTGCTTCCATTATTTTATGATTTAGAAGTTAAAAAAGGATTTTTAATATCATTTGCAGTATTCTTATAAAATAAATAAATAAATTGAAAAAACCTATATATAAAAAGGAAGTGCACTAAACCTTAGGTAAATTTAAACAATGAGCTAGACGCTGTTTAAACACCTTTGTCTTCAACCGTGGAATTACAACGACAATTGAAGGTTACAAAAAGCGTTTCGCGTTGTTTCTGATGAAATCTTATGAAACTGTTTTTATAAGAGGATTTGTTATATTACATTATTCTCTTTTACATAAAACTTAGCATGTCTAAAAGCTAGAATAGAAATTACAACGGCTTCACGCTTTTTCCTGCGTTGTACAGTAGTCACAGGAGACTTAGTGCTGCGACACTTCGTACGCAACTATCCACCCCTAGCAACTATCCACCCCTATTATGAACATTGCGGAACTCAAAGTCATATTCTGCAATACAAGATAGGGGAAATGAAAATAATTTTAATATAAAAGTTTTCAAGTGAGAATCGAACCCATAAGCAATCATGTTTACAGTTAGACGTTGCCTCACTGCGCGACGATGATGATTATAATAATTAATATTTAGCTTTTAAACGTCCTCGCTCGTAATAAGGGCAAGCGCGGAGTTGGGTTCCGCACACAATACGGCGAAAAGTGAGGAACGGAAATGTTAAAAGAGAACGGAGTGTCTTAACACTAAGTTCTCTGGTTCCCTTTGCCTACCCTGCTATGAACACTGCTATCGCTATATGCTATATAGCGATAGCAGTGTTCATAGCAGGGAAGCTAAAAAAGTACTTAGAAAATCCTAAAACAATACGCTCAAGTGTCAGTTTTCTTATTATCCTAATAATTTTGGCAAAAAAATGGGTTCATGTTATAAAAATATTATTTTACCTGCGGATCCGGCTACTTTTTCAAATTTTCAACCAAATGGAACAGTAAGAAGTGGGGGACGGAAATGATAAGAGTACGAAGTGTCTTAACACTAGGTTCTCTGGTGCTCTCTACCTACCCTGCTTTGTGAGGGATACAGCGTGGCTATAAAAGTGCGTAGTAGATCTTTTTTTATTGAACATCTAGTCTGATTCGTTACTTCCAGTTGCCTATAAGGTGTGTCTGTATGATTTTTTTTTAAATTTATTATTGTGATGGATGAGTTCTTTGTTTTATATGTTAGATACATTTTTTCCGGTCTTGTTTTTAAAATTAGGGTAACACTCATAGAGCTTAGTTTGCGAATTATAGTTATTATATGCGAAAATTTATTTAAAAAAAAGTATATAGTATAATACGCCTCTCGTGGCGCAGAAGTTGTGGATTCGATTCCCACTCCAGGAAATGGAATTTTTCATTTCCTGGGTTTGGTAACAAGGCAAAGCGCGGTGTCGAGTTCCGCCACTCAGCACGCAATGCCTCAATTCCGCGGAAAGTGGGGAACGGAGTGTCTTAACACTAGATAGAAGCACTGCTATATGCGGGATATATTTTACAGCTTTTTGTATATAAATACAGTTCTTTCAAAATGGAAAAATAAAAAAATATGTATTCTTCTCATATCTTTTTTTTTTTCGACTGTGTAGTATGCTATTAGCCCTATTGGCCTCGATAGCGTCACCTGGTTTTGTGGGGGGCCGAAATTGAAGAGCTCTGACCCTGGCCTTTTCTCATATCTCTAAATTTTGAAATTATTTTAAAATATAAATACATTGTTGGAACATTTAACGCGACGTATTGTTACAATGCCATCTACAAATTTTTATCTGTGGTTCCCGGATTGTTTGTTCAAAAGGATTGTTGCGTCAAGCTGGACCTGGAGTGTCGGAAACGTGAGAGGGAGGATCTTTTGATTGTAATAAGGATTGAAGTGTTATATGTAATTGGATAATATTGTAATAAATAATCCTGTCCAATTTGTTGGTTAACGCCAACAGTTGTGACTTCTGACTGAACAAACATATTAAAGTAAATCACTTAATTTGATTTACTTTTTGAGCTTAAATAATAATGAAATCACACAAACGCTTTAATTTTAATCATTTATGTATGTATGCTGGTGAAAAACCTTAGACGGATCGACCTAGAAAAAAATATGAAAAAAATTAGCACTATTCTTTTACTTACATTTTTAATTCAATATTTCTACTTTAATTTAAAAATCAAAAGGAAATTCTTTTTAATTTTGATTAATTTTATGTTCTAATTAATAATTACATCAAAATTGATAGCCTTGACCAAACAAAGAATAATTAGTCCACGAAATAAATTATAATATATATTTAACCTCTTTTTTGAATTAAAAAGATACATCATTTTATATATTTTTTAATTTTATTTTAATAAGAACGAATTAATATGAAAAGTCAGAACCAAGTCATTGCCAAAATTAAATCTAGATAGTAGATACACAATATATAAGCTGTATATTTCATACTTATAGCGTTCTGATTTCACATTCATTTCTCGATACATTTAAAAATCTGGTTTTCTTCATCCTACTAATGCTATAATTCGTAAGATGGAGTAAAACTGATTGGATGTTTGTTATACTAAAACTACTGAACTGATCGAAATAAATTTGACTATAACATAGTTATACAACGGAATAACATGGGCCTGTCAATTGTACCTTATGATTGGCCTAAACTGTAGTACTTACAAGAAGTTATATTGAATGTTTGTCTTGAATAGTTAGGTAGTTAGAAGCCATCATATCCAAAAAATGACGGCTAATTAAAAAATTATCACGATAAGATTAAGCGGAATGGAGTACTAATAACCGCATACTATGAACTATTAACATATCACGCAGGCGAAGACGCGGGCGGAAACTAGTCTCAAATATTTCGCGGGATACACAGTGAAATTTAGTGAAAACTTCTCTACGTGATATAGGCATTGTTAGAGAGTGTAACCCAACGCAACAAGCACTTTTATCAGTCCATCGTGTAAAAATGAAGTTGTGCCACTTGTAAATAATGGTTATTGCAGGGTAAGAGTTCCTGTAAAGAGAAGACGTCTGGAGTGACTTGAGGAGGTTTCCCATAGTTTGTATGATAAGTCATCAATACAACTCAAGACTAAATTTTCTCTATAATCTAGTCTTGAAAATTTCTTCTTATCTGATATGACTAATTGTCATGAAACTTGTAATATACATTCTTATATTATGTTACACATATAAAGATTCTGAACTAACATAGCGATAAAAGTCATCGCCTTCATTCCGCAAATTTTTGACCTACCCTCAACGATAAAATAAATTCCCTGAATGAGATTTAAAAGACGCCACAATGATTGCCAATCAATCAATAGTCAATCACAATAATAAAAAAAATCATTACATACGTCAAAATTTATGAATAACACTTAATAAATATATGGCAGAGAGGCACAAGCGTGCAACTGTAAACGTGACAGGTTATGGGTTCGATTCCCACTCCAGGAAATGGATTTTTTCATTTTCCTGGGTTTGATAACAAGGTAAAGCGCGGCGTTGAATTCCGCCACTCAGCACGCAATGCCTCAATTCGGCTGAAAGTAGGGAACGCAGTGTCTTAACACTAAGTTCCCTCTGCCTACCCTGCTATATGCGGGATACAGCGTGAAGTTATGTATGTTAGTAAATATCTACTATAAAAATCTCAATTACCGTTGAAATGTTGAAAGAGAATGAAGTGTCTTAACACTAGGTTCTCTGGTTCCCTTTGCCTACCCCGCTATATGCGGGATACAGCGTGAAGTTATTAAAAAAAAAAAAAATTACAATGCTTTACAATTTTAAATAATTCTTTAAGTTTGTAACAATGCTATATCGTATTTAAATAAAATCTTTAATTTCTAAGTATTTTTAAAGAATTACTGCATAAATCCTAAAAAGGAGCCGCATCACAGTCGTGCTAGACGCCGACCACGTCCACAGTCGGTCGGCCGAGTCGCGTTGACATCTATCGTCTAACGGTAACGGTATCAGTCCCTTATATTTCTTTGAAACACCGCCTCAGAAAATAAATATAAAATAAAATAGTTTTTGTCCCAAACCGGTGGGATCAAAGAGTATTTGTCTAAATACGGCCAGTTGAGAAAATCTTTCTAGTGTAGAAAAAGGTAATAGTTATTGCTTTTGCTGTTTTCGACTTCTATAGACTATAGATTTTATATGGAACTATTTAACTGAGAATTGACGCCGACTTTGTATGTAAATTAAATTTGTTTTGGCTAATAAATTGGTATTGTTTATATAAAACAAAAAGTTAGACAGTCATATAATTTAGTTTTAATAGTTGACGTCATTATTATGATCTTTATATTTATTTTTGTTTATATATGTATGTACTTATAAGTATTTTATTACAGCAAGAGATAAAGAGACTAGTGACTAGACGCTCCGTTCTCTGTCCTTACATTAGATATGGCGTGATGAGTGGTGCAACCAAATTCCGCATTTTCTCTCAGCACAAAGGAATCCGCGTCCTTTGCCTTGACCGTTACATACTGTCCCCCTGCGCCACAATAACCTCGTAAAGATACTATTTTAATAGTAAATATACATGTATCCAAAAAAATATTCTCTTGATATATTTTCTTATTTTACGAACAGATAAAATTAATTTATATCTGATGAGCATTTCGTTAATTAAAAATATATAAGAGCTTTTTAGATCTTTTCCACTTTATTGAGTATCTAATTAGGCAGAAAGAAGTACGACTACTACATAAAATATAATTAGTTATTTCTTAATTATTTTTTATACATCAGTGAAAGTTGTTTGTCTTTGTAGAAGTTTTTTAGAAACGTTATCTGATCAGACGTTGCTATGATAAGAGACTGGAATGGCTACTTTCTCCATATGTAATGGTTTTATACCTAGGGGTTATGTAGCTGTTATGGGGTATTTAAAGGACTTCTTTTCTAGTGACATTTAACTTGTGTAGTGATTATGATAGAAATTAGATGTTTTTTTTAATAAAAAAAGGGTAGGTCTCCTGCTTATGACGATTATTTTTTCAATCTTAAAACATGATTATAAGTACCATATCATGTGAATACGCAAACTTATGTTTTTGATAGTGATAATATTTATAGACAGGCAAATAAATAAAAATAATAGTTGTTTTAAACTAAAATTAAACACACTTTATAGCGTCTCGTAATCCTGGTTAACAGACAGAGACATCAACTTCATGCTGTAAAAATAGTGTACTGTTGTCGGGTATGGTGATGTGAAAATCAAGTAAATTGGGTTATTTTTTTTATAGGTTGGGTATTATCAAATATTACAGCGATATATAGATATGTGTAGAGATATCTTTACAAGTAAAGCTATATTGCATTTAAATAAATAAAGTATGTATATATAAAATAAAAGCACATAAAAAACCGAGTTATTCTTTAATCATGCACTCTTTATAAAATTGTTGATAAAACCGAACAAAACTAGCTTTCACCAACCTTTTAATTACAGACAAGCCTGATTGACACTAAAGGGAATTCAAAACTAAATATTTTTATCACAAACGGAATATGAAATACGCATTTCTTTATTCTTTTTAATTAATACTTAGCTATTGAATTTATAAATGTTTTGTTCATTAGCTTCTTGTTCTTTGCTGAGATCACACTAACAGTTCTCCCAAAAAATGATAATGTCTTCAAAAGAAGTATTTGACAAGTCACTCAAGTTAACCAAAATAGCTTTTTTGATATCTGGTATAAAAATTGACAAACAGGATAACTCGAAAATAAGCATTTTCAAATGGTTATTTCATTTTAATATGATTTGGTTGCATACTGATGTAGTTGGGGAGTTTTCTTGGCTTTACGAGGGTATTAAAATGGGGAAGAGTCTAGACGAACTGTGTATGGTAGCTCCTTGTACGACAATATGTTTGTTAGCTACGGCGAAAATGCTGAATTTATACCTTTATAGAGACACCTTAGTCTCAGCGGTGGCCAAGTTAAGAGAATTGTATCCAATAAATTTGAAAGAGGGAAGCTTTGAAAGTCAAACTCAAGAACAATCTATGAAATTTCTGAATGTTATCATTTTGTTTTTAACAATATGTTGTGGTGTGGTGGCGACCATTTTTCCTTTAATGCCTCTTATTTTAATGGCCCACGAGTATTACAATTTAGGACAAACTGAGCTTAAGCTGCCATTCTTAACTAAGTACTTCTTTGATCTGTATGCGAATAAAATGACATGGAGTTTCGTGTATCTTCATCAAGTTTGGTCTAGTAAGTATAAATTTTAAAATATGTTTATTCAACGTATGTATACGTTTTTATCGATGTACATATGATTCAACATTCATTAGTTAAGTACTTAATAAGCCTTGTTACAACTTGTTTTTGTTGTAAGAATAGTTAAAGATTCTGTGTCCTGTATATTGTACTTGCCAGTAATCTTTGGGTAGCGAAAAATTGTTAAAATCTCCTAAAACTGTAAGAATATAGATGTTCGAGGTAGACAATAATTCTTATTAAGTTAATAGATTATGTATTTTAGCTGCAGTAGCGTGTGTAAACGTCTTTGGAACCGATACTTTGTTTTACTCGTTCTGCGCGCATCTTCAAATGCAGTTTAAATTGCTTTGCCATGACTTTGAAAATGTTGTGCGGGAAACAGACGACGAAACAAGACATGAACTTAGGATATGTATAAGAAGACATCAGGAGTTAATTGAGTTAGTATATTTTTTATATATTTTTTTTAAGGCGAAAGACACTTGATTATGGCGATGGCAAACGCTATTTGGCGTTGTTCATTCTATCCAGTTATATATCGAATAATACTTCTTAGTAAAACGTTTAAAATAAATTACTCAATACTTATTAATTTATTTATATTAAATAATGAAGTGTATACAGATATAATTTGAATATTTCTTTTCTTTAAAAATGAATTCATATATTGAAAAAATGTAATTATTTGCAGGTTAGTTGACAAAATGGAGATGCTATACTCTTCGTCGAATTTGTTTAACATAATGAGCAGTACCTTACTTATTTGCTTGAGCGGATTCAATATTACGGTAAATATTTGTTTTATAATTATAATAAATTTACTACATATATTTAATTAATTTCTTACATATACATTGTGGATCATTAAAAATTATCGATCGTCTTATAGCAGTGTTAAGCAACCTTTTTTAATGACGGTCCTATCCAATTTTTGAAATTTTGTGGCGGGCCAAAATCACACTTTTACACACATACACAGCTTCACGCTGTATTCCACTTATAGCAGGGTAGGCAGAGGGAACCTAGTGTCAAAACACTCCGTTCCCCACTTTCTGCCGAATTGAAGCATTGCGTGCTGAGTGGCGGAACTCAACGCCGCGCTTTGCCTTGTTACCAAACACATGGAATGAAAAATTCCATTTCCTGGAGTGGGAATCAAACCCACAACCTGTCGCGCTTACAGTCGCACACTTATGCTTCTGCGCCACGACAGGTCACTTTTCATTTTATTCACAAAATCACACATTTAAATAGAGTAAATACTAAATAATTTATATATTATGATGATTACTATACAAAAAACAATAAATTTAAAAAAAAGTATTTTTTTTAACTTCACGCTGTATCCCGCATATAGCGGAGTAGACAGAAGGAACCAGAGAACCTAGAGTTAAGACACTCCGTTCTCTTTCAACATTTCCGTTCCCCACTTTCCGCCAAATTGAGGCATTGCGTGTTGAGTTGCGGAACTCAACGCCGCGCTTTGCCTAACAAGGTATTTTTCATTTCTTGGGTTTGGTAACAACCAAACCCAAGAAATGAAAATACTAAATATTACATTTCCTGGAGTGGGAATCGTACCCACAACCTGACGCGTTTACAGTCGCACGCTTGTGCCTCTGCGCCACGACAGGCGTAAATAAAAAGTAAATTTATTAGAATTTTATATATTGGCGGGAGAATATGTGATATATAAATAAACGCCGTATAAAATTATTAAGAGGGGATCACACATTGCCAACCTCAGTTTTAAAGGACAGAAGGGATATAAACGTCAATGATCAATACTTGTCATTCTTGCAATTTTCAAAATATTGAATAGCCTAGGTGATTCTCCAAGACGGGTCCCGGGTCCCGGATAAATCACGATAAGACCAAGACAAAAAAAATAATGATCATAAACCTCGAGACCACAGGTTCTAAGGTCATAATTTTGTAATTATTCTTACTTACTTGCTTAGCTTCAGGCTTTATCCCTAGCGGGGTAGTCAGAGCGGGGTAGTCAGAGCAGGGTAGTCAGAGCGGGGTAGTCAGAGCGGGGTAGTCTTCATACATGTCATTATCCAAAGTAAATAAATCCTGTAAATAATGAATCCATATATAATGACAAAATTAACAATCAAATAACAATAACAAATAATAAAGACAAAATAATAATAATAATCCTTTACATCTTAGGAACCTTCAAATGGCTCTCCTGTACGTGAGTCGCACCTAAAACATATAATCTTTCTTTCTTTCTTTCTTTTAACTTCACGCTGTATCCCGCATATAGCAGGGTAGGCAGAGGGAACCTAGAAAACCTAGTGTTAAGTCACTCCATTCTCGTACAACAATTCTGTTCTCCACTTTCCGCCAAATTGAGGCATTGCGTCCTGAGTAGCGGAACTCAACGCGCTTTGTCTTATATATTTCATATAACATAGTGAAAACTATATACAATTAAATTAGATAAATAATTTTTGGACCAATTTATTTTAACTTTTAAATCCGTTTAGAATTTAACTCACTGTACGAGTTCGTGCAAAAAACTAATCAGTTTTAAAAAAGAAATCAAAGTCTACAATGAACGGTAGTGGATAGTTGTATGTATTTTTATTTGGATTTAAATTTTTAATTGATGGTCGTGTTGCAGGCTTAACACGTTGAATATTAGATTTTTATTAATAGCTTTATAGAATATGAATATATATATATTGACTTATTTTATTTTATAGATTATAAAATTTATAAATCTTAGTTCCTTTTCCTCCGTTCTCCACTTTCCGCCGAATTAAGGCATTGCGTGCTGACTGGTGGAACTCAACGACGCGCTTTGCCTTGTTGCCAAACCCAGGAAATGAAAAATTCTATTTTCTGGAGTGGGAACCGAACCCACAACCTGTCGCGTTTACAGTCACATGCTTGTGCCTCTGCGGCACGACAGGCGTTCAAATAAAATTCATTAAAAAGCAAAATTATTACGAATAACTCCAAAAATACAGGTCAGATGTAAATTATATTTATATAGAACCTCATCAAAAGCGTTAGATCTTATATAAAAAAATAATTATCAAAATTGGTTCCCCATTAAAATATTATGGGGCAAACACATTAAAAAATTCTCAAATTGATAATCTCCTTTCCTTAGAAGTCGGTTAAAATTATACAAACAAATATATTTAGCTTGTAGAAAACTCGAAGGCTGCATCATTCGCATTCGCACCATTTCTCGTCGCGAGCTTAACACAGATAGCTCTTCTGTGCTTCTTTGGGGACATGCTGATGGCATCGGTAAGAAAATATTATTTTTTTCTAGCTTCACTTTTTTTCACGTAGTAGATTAGACAGAGAGCACCCAGTGTTAAGACACTCCGATCTCCACTTTCAGCTCGGAAAAGAGATATTGCAGCTTAACACTGTATCCCGCACATAGTAGGGTATGCAAAACCAAAGAAACTTGTGTTAAGACACTTCGTTCTCTTTTAACATTTCCCTTCCCCACTTTCTTCCGAATTGAGGCATTGCGTGCTGAACGGCGGAATTCAATGCCACGTTTTGCCTTGTTACCAGAACGAAGAAATGAAAATACTAAATATTATTAAATATTTTTATTTCCTAGCGTGGGAATCGAACCCACAATCTGTCGCGTTTGCAGTCACACGCTAGTGCCTCTGTACCACGACAGGCCTCAATAAAAAAAAAACAGATATTAACATATAATGTGTAGGTATTATCGTTCTTAGGAAATCCTAAGATAGACACGTCCCGGCGCCATTGAGATAAGCATGACTGAACACGATGGTTGCTAGTATTTAACCAGCAGAATAATTTTATTCATAAAAAGTTTTCTTGTTACTTTTTTGCACTCTAGGAACCATTGTCATACTATTACTATTTCTATAAACATACATACATACATACATACATAGCTTCACGCTGTATCCCGCGTACAGCAGGATAGGCAGAGGAAACCTAGTGTTAAGACACTCTGTTCCCCACTGTTTGTGCCGTTTATAATTTCATAATAAAATGAATTTCCGTTTAGTGAAATTTCGGGAATTCCTCTCTTAGTGCTCCATTATACTTTTAAGAAAGCTAACATGCTACTTGATGCCTATCATGGCGCAGAGGGTCAAGCGTGCGACTGTGTAAAAGAAAAACTTTCTGGGTTCGATTCCCACTCCAGGAAATGAAAATGAATGTATTTAGTATTTTCATTTCCTCGTTGAGTTTGACCACGCAGCACGCAGTGCCTCAATTCGGCGGAAAGTTGGAAAAGGAAATGTTAAAAAAGAGAACGGAGTGTCTTATCACTAGGTTCTCTGGTTCCCTCTGTCAATCCTGCTATATGTGGGAAACATGCTAACTAAGCTAAGATGTCAAATTTCAAGTTTTTGTTACGAGCATTGCCTGTTAATCGCTCAGTAATAGAAAAGTTTATATATATTGACTGACATCTAGATACTTCCTAGTCTGGTAATACAAAGCTACTTTTAACTTAAAAATTTGAACATAAAAGTGATTAAAAAATGAACTGAAAATGACGAAATAGATGATTTACAAGACCTGTAATAACTTGCGAAATATTTAAAAAAATTATGACGACAAAAAATATAGTTTTACTTACATTAACTTTTTTGCAGAGTACTAAAATAAGTGATGCAATTTACAATTGCCAATGGTACAATGCGGCAGCGGACATCAAGAAAAGCGTTCTTATCATTCTGGTGAGGTAATGAAACTTATTGTCCTATAAAATACATTTTAAAGTTCATAATAACAATAATGTCTTTATTACATTTTATAAGTAAAGTTTTCTTTTAAATTTAATTTATGATTACAAGGGGTGAAAAGTTTAGTTAGGCAAGCCTATAAATTAAGGGAAGCCGATGTATATTTAAGGAAGCCGGTATATATATATTTAGGGAAGCCGATCTATATTTAGGGAAGCCGGTATATTTAGGGAAAGTGGTATAGGATGTCAAGGTATTTAGTAATTTCACTATCGAATTCAGACGATGACCTTTTTTTTTGGTCTCATACTTGTTCTTTGAAAAGTAAGGCAAGCCGGTGGGAATCGAGTTGTATGGACGCTTCGCCACTGATAGATAGAAGGGTAGTCAAAGAGAACTTAGTGTTAAGCACTCCGTTTTCCTCTTAAATCGAGATATTCGTGTTGAGTGGCGAAACCTATCGCGGCGCTTTGTCTTATCAGTGCAGAGCGAATAAATAAAAATAATTTAAATATGATCGTTTCCCCGAATAGAATTCAAACTTGCAACCAATCGTTTACAGTCAAATACCGATCCAATTATTTATATACTTATAAAATTTATTATTATATGAAATTAGTTAAAAACGATTATTACAATAATTTTAAATTACCTACACAAAAATAATTAATTTTGCAAATATATTTTTTGTCTTATATTTTTAATTTGTTATTGATAGTCTAGATATAAAATAAAGTAGTCGTCATGTAGTGACGTGTCACTTAGATTCTTTCAGTGTTTCTTAACATACAAATTCGTAATATGCTTAAGTATCTTATATTTAATAACATAACTAAATATCTAATAGATTACTGTATGCTTTTAGGGCAAGAGAGCCGTGTAAGGTGACAGCCTGTAACTTTACTGTGATTAACCTAACCGCATTTACATCGGTTTGTACGCACATTTCTTATATAATAGATTTATTTATAGCTTCACGCTTTCTTCCTAGCGGGGTAGTCAGAGAGAATGGAGCGCCGAACGCCACGGTCCCTGTATACTTCTTTCGCCTCGTTCACAGTCATTAACCTATTCATACATGTCCTCCGGGAGGTCTTCATGCTTTACGTGACCTTCCTCCAGTATCATTGATACTGTGTCCTCAAAGGTCAACCGAGGTCTTCTCCTACCTGACATGCCGCTAACCTTTGCTTTATATATATTTTTATATGGAATCCAGAATTCCAGTTCCGCATGCACACTTGAAATATAGACTCTTGCTTTAGCTAGCACCGTTATTTAAATCTTGCATTTGGCACATCAAAGCCTATTTATTCAATTAAGTCAGTTTACATTCATAATAATATTATACAAAATTTACTGCCCTACTCATTTGTGTTTTGTCTACTATACGACACTGGTAGATTATTTTGAGCCTGTCATCGCAAAATCAGGCCATTAAACCAATAAGACAGTCTACTACTAGATCATCTAGATCTTAAGCTGACTTAAGATTTTTTATGTACATATCATATCAATATTTCATGCAATAATTTAAAAAAATTGTATTTTATTTCGTAACAATTATTTTAATGATTTTTTTTATTTATGATACACGAAATAAATTCTTTAGCCATACGAAAGAAAGCTACAGTATCTTGTGTTCATACAGTTATGTAAATGCGTGACAACGTAAACAAACCAATAAAAATAAAGCGATTAATGCGTAAGCGCATTTATAATACTAAATTATGTCAAAATTAAAAAAAATATTTTTTTTGATTTCGCATACAATACAATACAGATAGAATTTAAAGTCAACACACTCCATTCTTCACTTTACCTCAGAATTCGAAAGGTTATGAGTAGCGGAACTCAACGCAAAATTTTGTCTTGGCAGATTGAAATAATAAAAATAATATTCCTCGTGGGGAACGGATATGTTATAATAGAACGGAGTGTTTTAACACTAGGTTCTGTGGTTCCCTCTGCCTACCCTATGTGCTGAATACAGCCAAAATATCATGTCTTGAGTGGTAATCGAACCCAAAACCTTCGCGTTTACAGTCCGACGTTCTCCCACAATGGCCTTAAAACAATAATTTTACCGTTAATTCTTGAAAACGGTAATTTGAGATATATCGAAATATTATAAAAAATATGCTCCACTAAGAGACAGCGCGTGTAGAAAATTTACTTATTTGCATGCATGCAATGCTAATGTTACGTCGATTTAATTCAATATATTAAAAATACATGAAATACCACTTATAAAATACAACCAGAATAATTTGTATCTTTCATTGTTATTAAATCGATGAGGCCTGTCGTCGCGAGGCACAAGCGTCTGACTGAAAACGCGGTAGGTTGTTGGTTCGATTCCCACTTCAGGAAATAAAAATAGGAAATAATATTTAGTATTTTCATTTTCTCGCTCTGGTAACCACGCCACTCAGCACGCAATACCTCAATTCAGCGGAAAGTGGGGAACGGAATTGTTGAAAGAGAACGGAGTGTCTTAACATTAGGTTCTCAGGTTCCCTCTGCCTATCCAGCCATGTGCCTGATAAAGCGTGAAGCTAAAAAAAAGATAAAACAGTAACTCTTCATGTTTCATATAAGTGCACTTTCTACAGATACCCTTTGCTTCTTACTGTTTAAAAACGTCATACAGGCTACATCTATATGTGAAGCAAAAACTTTGTACCCCTTTTTACGAAAATTACGCAGATGGAGGAGCTTGAAATTTGGCACACTTATAGTTTATATAGAAAAAAAGGGCAGAATGCTAACATTTTTTTTAAATAATGTATAAAGGGTATATTAAATCAACAAAATAAATGTTACACACACTACCATGGTTTAACATCCATGCTTATATAGGATGTCCCAAAATTAACGCAAGATTTGAATTAAATAGAAAATGCCATTTTAGTCTTTTAATAGCGAATGAATAATGAATATAATAGCAAATGGCGGCAAAGTTAAATCTTGCGTTAATTTTGGGACACCTTTATAAAGTGACATATACATGCATTGCTAAGGACAACGCGTTATTAACGTGTCAACGGGGACACTAGTACATATAAAACAATAATACTATTTTTTAATGAATATTAACTGTTATCTTTAAAGAAAAGTAACAGAGAGTGAAATTTGGATGGTCTTGTAGGTATACGAGTATACATCAGATGAAGGCAAAATGTTTTAATGCTTTTGCAATATTTGTAACACGCTTTTATTAGTTTCACCTATATATCAATGTGAAAGAATGTATTGACGCTATTTTGACCCACTTCTTGACGTTGTATTTGCTTGAAAATTTGCACATTTTGCGGATCCGACGACATAACAACATTTTCAATGTGCCTTTGTCGGCACAACAAGGACACTAGAATAATTTAAAATTTGTTATTATATCTCTACACCATACTTTATCAGATGTTGTAAGAATATGGTGTCAAGATACTTCGCTCTTCGCTTTCCGTCTGAATTAGAGATATTGCACGTTAAGTGGTGGAACTCAACGCCGCTACAACACGAACGTCGGCTCTTTATATTGCCAGAGAAATGGAAATATTTTGAAAATAATATTATCATATCCCCGAGTGGGGATCGAACCCACAACCAATTGAGTTTACAGTATCGCTGTTCCACTGCGCCTCGATGGCCTTAATGTTGTTAGTATATAAAAAAAATCATTATTATGGGCAAATTTAAATAGTGCTCAACGATCATAATGAATACCATCGACTATATTGGACAGACTGACCTACATAACATGCTTCAATTTATACCTCCAATCCTTTTATTTTTAACCGACTCCAAAAAAGCAAGAAGATACTCGATTAAATTGTTTTTTGTGTGTGTTATCGCATTAATTTTTACTGGGTCAACCAATTTTGATTACTTCTTTTATATGATAGTACTCCTGTTGTAGTCCCATTAAAGTTTAGTTAATATCTGATTAGTCGTTTTTGAGTTATTCGTAATAATTTTACTTTTTAGTTATTTTTTTTTTTTTTTTATACTACGACGGTGGCAACAAGGCACACGGCCCACCTGATGGTAAGTGGTTACCGTGGCCTATGGACGCTTGCAACACCAGGGGCATTACTTACGCGTTGCCGTTATTTGGAGCAAAGTTCCTTATCGCGTTGCGAAAAAAAGTTGTACCGGCACTGACACCGTGCGCGTATTTTTCTGTCTGTCTCTCTCTCATAGAAAGCAAATCAGTTATTTTCGTTTCGTCTTTCGATTTTACACTAAACACTGTGGTGTCACAACGGTTTTTTTTATAACTTAAAAGAAAATTTTATTACAATTCCTTCGGTAATTAATGAAAAGGAACTTCGTTTCTACCGGGTGTCCCTTGACACCTCACATCTATTTTTTATTTGATTTTTTTTTACTTGATATTATATACATCCAAAGTACTTGAAAAAGAGGAACTTACAGATTCGATCATTGAGTAAGTAGGCTTAGTCAAACGCATCTCAAACACAACCAATAGTGATTGTGAAACAAGCGTTCTCTTTATTAAACCTCAAGTGTGCAACGTTGAATAGAAACAACACAATTAAGGATAAATTCCATTGAATCATATCTTAAAATAGACACCCATCCAGTTAATGCTATCTAGCTACTGCTGGACTAATCAGGAAGTGACACAGACGGTACCAATAATATTTATATATAGATTCACGCTTATAACAGAGAGCCTAGTGTTAAGACACTCCGTTTTTTATTTTCTTCCTTATATAATGCATGTTTTTTTTATTACATACATACATAGCTTCACGCTGTATCCCGCATATAGCAGGGTAGGCAGAGGGAACCTAGTGTTAAGACACTCCGTTCCCCACTTTCCACCGAATTGAGGCCTGACGCCTGTCGTGGCGCAGAGGCACAAACGTGCGACTGTAAAACGCGACAGGGCGTGGGTTCGATTCCCAATCTAGGAAATGAAATTTTTCATTTTCTGGGTTTGGTAACAAGGCAAAGCGCGGCGTTGAGTTCCACCACTCAGCACGCAATGTTTTTTTTATTTATTGCTTTTTTTGTAGTGTTACTAGTGTTAGGTAGTTATGTTTATATTTTTATTACATTTTAAATCTCAGTATACATAGATACTTAGATAAATTCATACGGATCATTTTACACCTAAATCTTTTTTTATATATTAAATTTAGCTTTAGTTAGATTCAGTCTCAATGCGTCACGATGGACTCAAGTCAAGGAAAACTTTACTTTTGTTATCAAATTACCCTCTTTCAGATTCTGAGTCGTTCTTGGTCGTGTTTTGCGCTGCTGCGGACTATGTACGATTAGAAAGCTGAATAAAATTATTTATAAGACAAAACAATATGTTAGCTACATTTTTTAAAATTAATACCATAGATTATAGTTGTGGTAATAAGCACTAATTTGTAGTTAAATTCTAGACTATTATAGAATATTACACTTGTATTGTAATTTATAGAATAAAAATAAGTTATAAATAATTTTAAATTCATTCACATATTCTTATTTAAATGGTTATACGTGTATTAAATGTATTAAATTATATTCACAATAAATAATAAAGAAATATTATTATTGTTTTGTATAACCTACCCTGTATATTCACGAGCAAGTAGCTTATACCTATTGGAAGTATGATGATAGGAAGTGTAACTGAATAGAGTGGTTAGATCTGTAAAATCTGTATTCATTTTTTTCATATTTATATACATTGTAAAAAAATCTGGTTAATAATTCTCCCATAAAGAATTAAGCTTACGGTATTAAATAAACTAATATTTAATTTTTGACAATAAATTTGTTGAAAAATCATATTGCATCTTTAGAACTAGTGACCTATTTAAAGAAATATCAATATTTGTTGAAAGGAGCTGAAGCGAATTTGTCTTTTTTGTGGGGTAACATGAAAGTGGATTGAATTCAGTAACCTATTAGTTTATTTTTTTTTTTATGGATAACGGATGGCAAACGAGCAGAATGACCACCTGATGGTAAGTGGTTACCTTCGCCCATGAACATCTACAACAAAAGAGATGTTGTAGATGCGTTGCCAACCTAGAGGATACAGATGGAAGGGGAGGACAATCTATTAGTCCGCTATCGGAACCACCACATTTTGGGGAAAGGATGGGTGGGAAAGGAGAAAACCTGGCTTACATGCCATCGAACCGGAACACATCATAAGATATTTGGCGGTTCGTCTTTGACATGATAGTGGTCGCGAGCCAGACGGAGGATGAACCTCCTACTACCAAAGTACTGGGATACCCGCCTCTTACGGGACGCTGCCCAGCGGCGGAGGGGAATTGTATTCTAATCCCGTCCCCTCACAGGGAGAACATTTTTTATTTTATTTATTAAGGTCAACCAGCAGTTTTACAATTTGGTACAAATAAAAAAAGATACATTGTTAAATTTAATCTGTAAATTATTGTAAAATTATTTCAAGGTACCACTTGCAAAAAGTTATAAAAAATATAATTAAAATTAATTTTTAGTTTGCCGTAAGAAATTGTAGGCATACATAAAAATATCATCATATCACATTTATTAGGTAAATAAAAATAGATCACATCTACTAAACTGGATATACCTTTACTATTATAAGATATGGCTCAAAGGAATTTAGCTTAATACAGCCGGGTGTTGCTAGAATACCTCATTCTAGAAATGGGGCACTCAATCTAAAATAAATTAAAATGCAAAGCAGATATGATATTTCCTAGAAAATTATATGACAAAGAAAAGCTAATTTCTAAATCTGAAATTACTCTTTGTTCTATAATTGGCATTTTAAAACAAAACATACATGATATCAAAAAAGTACGAGTTTGAATCCTAGTAATGGGGGGTCTTCACTCTCCTCCCTGGGGAGGAGGGGTGATGGCTTCAGGCCCTATTTCAGGCCCTGAATCCTAGTACATTTGCGCCTGTCTATTTTTCTACGTTCCTAATTCTAAATACGGCAAATGTAATGAAATTTTGAAGCTGGTTGCCGCAAACTTGTATCGTCAAGGGGAGGATAAAATTTGTTGTGTCTACTACCACTATCAATGTTGAAAATGTAATATAATAATTTGAAATGATATGAATTCACGTCAGCGGTCCCAAATGTGTTAAAATATTTAAACTGGTAACTTAAAACGGCGTTAAGTTCCGCCACCTTAACACGCAATGTCTCTAATTTGGGCGAAAAGCGGCGAACAATGACGTCAGTCCTGACGCTAGGTTTTCTCTGACCTACTATGCGGGGCAAAGCGTATAGATGCTATATTTCAATTGGTCCCTTAATCCAACACTTGAGCAGTTCCAGGCACTGATCCATGATGTTTCTTTTCTTTTTTTTGACTGTGAGGAATACTTTGGCGGCTACCCGCTCGGTTGGGGACTCGGATCTCTTCGGAACTCCTCTATCCCAACGCGTCAAACCTGGCACTAATCAGCACTCACACATGTTATATCCCATCCCATGTTATTCTGAAGAGTTTCTGCTTCAATTAATAACTTAAATATATTTGTACAGATAATTATAAATCTAAAATATCTGTTATGATTAAGATCAATTATAATAATTTGAGAATTATTTTTTAATGTTGCTATTATATCATTATAATAAGCAATTTATTATTTGAACTAGCAAGGTAAAATAGAAGGTGAATATAATTAAATAAAAAGTAATCGTGCATCACGCGAAATTTGTACAGCATGCAATTTATAAACGTAAAATTAGAAAAAATAAAACTAATATACTAAAGTAAAAGCACTTTTATGATACGAGTAGTTCATATGATTATAGGGACAGTTGCAAATAAAAACATAGAACGAATGACACGCAGAGATGTTAATTAGCGTGTAATTGGAAATAAATCGGTGTGTCTACCTACTTGTGTTTTTGTAATATTTTTTTTTTAGCTCCACGCTTTATCGTATATAGCAGGGTAGGCAGAGGAAACCTGAGAACCTAGTGTTAAGACACTCTGTTTTCTTACAACAATTCCGTTTCCCACTTTCCGCCGAATTGAGGCATTGCGTGCTGAGTGGTGGAACTCAACGCCACGCTTTGCCTTGTTACCAAACCCAGGAAATGAAAATATTAAACTTTACATTTCCTGGAGTGGCTTCAACTTTTCCTGCACATAGCAGGGTAGTCAGAGTGAATCTAGTGTCAAGACTCTTCGTTCGCCACTTTCCACCAGAACTCGAGTCATTCCTTGTTAAGTAGAGAAGGTCAACGCCGCACTTTGTCTTGCCAGAACGGTAAACAAATATTTTTAAACTAATTCATAATTATTATTCTTTCATAACTTATATTTTTTTTTAGCTTTACGCTGTATCCCGTACAGAGAAGGGTAGGCAAAGGGAACCAGAGAACCTAGTGTTATAACACTTCCTTCTCTTTCAACATTTCGGTTTCCCACTTTCCGCCGCATTGAGGCTTTGAACGATGGGTGGCGGAACTCAACGCTGCATTTTGCCTTATAACCAGAGCGTGGAAATGAAAATACTATTTAATATGAATTTTGATTGAAATATTTTTAAACGAATTCACCATTGTTATTTTTTCATAACTTATGTTGTAACTTGTAAATCAATTGTTCTATCAGTGAATCACTAAGAAACGAATGTACGACCGCGTGACTTGAATAAGTATAAGTTATTTATATCAAATTAAAACATAGTTTATATGTCTTTTTTAGTATTGTCTTTATTTTTTTGTAAACAATACCTGGAATTGTCATAGTAAGTCATATCTTATTCTTAGATATTGCGTTTATTCTTTATTCGGTAACAAAAAAAGTTCCAATTTTTTTAATAATAACTTGAATATTCGTTATTCGACATTATAAACGTTTCTGCCTTTTAGTATGTGCTATTTCAATTGAGGCTTTTTAGTTCTCAGGTACGACGTGTGTATAACATATACTCTAAGCAAGACGTTACCGCTGCTACACTTTTTATTTCAGGGGAAATTGTTATATGCGTAAATGTTGGACAACAGGTACAGGTCCATTAAATAATAAAAATGTTGTAGAAAAAAAACATCTCTCATCTCCGCTCTCGTTAAGACGAGCGGGGAAATGTAAATAATTTAAATACAATTATTCTCCGGAACGAGGTAAGAACCCAGAACCATCTACAATACGACGTTGACCCACTGGGACTTAAATATTTTTGTAACTTTAAGTGTTTCACCTTTTAGGCTTCCAATTTTTACAAGTGTTTTTTCAGCTTTACCCTGTATCCCGCACAGAGTAGACAGCGGGAACCAGAGAACCCAGTGTTAAGACACTCTGTTCTCTATTTTAATATTTCCGTTCCCCACTTTCTGCCGAATTGAGGCATTGCGTGCTGAGTGGCGGAACTCAACGCCGCGCTCTGCCTTGTTACCATAGCGAGGAAATGTGAATACTAAATATCATTTAATATTTTTATTTCGTGGAGCGGGAATCGAACCCGAACCTGTCGCGTTTACAGTCACACGCTTGTGCCTAAGCCACGACAGGTGTCAAGTTTTACAAGTTAATTGCTTAATTTTTAGTATAAGTATTCAAACTTTATAAGATGATCTTTAAGATAAATAACTACAGATATTGGACCATTTGAAACAGCAATATTACCACAACGATCGTTTACAGTCTATTCACACTAGCAATCCATACTTAGAGAACACGTGCTTCAAGTTAAATCATTAAAATGCAATATACTTTTAAGACTGTTTTCTTTGACTTTTATGTCGTTAATTAAATGGTTATTACTTATAAAGTACTTAAACTTTATTGTTTTATAATTATGAATTTTTAAAATTATGACATATGGAATTTCTTTAGTGTATTTTTGTATAGACAGTAGTGGGTAGGGGTGAAAATTTTAAAAAGGTAAGCCGGTAAATTTAAGGAAGCCGGTATATATTTAGGGAAACCGGTATATTCTTAGGGAAGTTAGTACATTTTTAGAGAAGCCGATATATTTATGTTATTTAGTAATATGTAAGTAATTTAGTATTTTCATTATCTAATTTTGCTGATGACCTCTTTTTTAGGTGATTTTAGATGTCAGAGCTTGTTTTCTTATCCAAAATTTTTCTGACAACTTTTATTTTTAGCTCTTACACCTTTGTTTTCTTCAAACTCAATTACAATTTAAGCTCCACATTTTCCTGGCGACCTCTTTTACCCAGAAAATTTCAATCTACATGACTTACAAAAGGTAAGCCGGTGGGTAACGTGTTATATGTACGCCTCGTCACTAATACACAGATGCTTATTGCTTATTTTCTTCGTAGACAACCTTTTGGCTCTTTTCCACTCATGACATTTTTTTTATTTCTCTTGAAACCTAAAATGTATTTGATATTTTACTTTACATTTAAATCATAGTCAGAAAGAACCTAGTTTCCAGACATTCTCCACTTTCTACCCGAAATCTGGACTTTGCGAGTGGCGGAACTCAACGCCGCGCAGATTTTGTTAGCAAAAATGGAAATGATCATTCCCATGGGTGGGGTTCAAGCTCACAAACATTGCATTTACAGTTCGACTTAGAACCATTCCTACCTTTAGAATGGTAAATAGAAATTTTATACACTTATATATTACCTGTATAATATATTGCATGTATTGACGAAATGGGTAAAACCAGCACTCACTATTTTATCGAATGGAACAACAAAGTGATTTCATCAATATCAATATCCAAATGGCTTTCTTTTCCTTATTCTAAATAATTAATATTCGAAAAAGAATACCGGCTTCAAAGAATGCACTAAAAAGTACAATTATTACGAATAACTCGAAAACTACTCAGCAGATCTTAACTAAATTTAAAATGACATCATATAAGAAGCGCTATATATGATATAAAAAAAGGATCATCAAAATAAGTTCACCCAACAAAAGTTATACACATATAAAAAATACAGTCGAAATGATAATCACCTTTTTCCTTTTTGAAGCCGGTAAAAATATATAGTAAAGAGTGGCGAGGGGTCAAAATTTCAGTTAGGCAAGCCGGTAATTTTAGAGAAGCCGATGTATAGTTAGAGAAGCCGGTACGTATATTTAGGAAATCCGGTATTGTATGTGAAGGTATTTAATAATTTCATTTTAGCTTGTTTTTTTTTGCAATTTTATGCCCAAAATTTTCCAGGCGACTTGCTTTTTTTTCTTGATCTTGTTTTGTTTACAAACTCAATTACAACTGTAAGTTCACATTTTCCTGGCAAACTTTTTTTTTAGGTCTCATACTTGTATTTTTAAAAATTAGGCAAGCTGGTGGGAACCGAGTCGTATGGGCGCCTCGCCACTGGTAAAGAGTAAATTTAAAACAAATATTTTTGGTTCTTTTATGCTTGATTCATAATACAATAAATACAAGATATAAAACTTCCATTATATAAACAAGACCCGGCTTACAGCGTCAATGCGCATTACCACTGGTTGTATAATTGTTAGTAGTTGTATTATTATATTAATTTGGTTAGGTGGAGGGAAGAGCTCGGGCACTGGAGGTGACTGTTTACGCAATTTAAAGGGGCTTTTTAAGCCTACGCTTGGGTCACAAGGCCTTGGCACTGCTCCTAGCTCCTGGCACGGTGAATCCATGGAATGTTAGGATTTTTTTCTCTTTAAAACATACATACATTGCTTCACGCTGTATCCCGCATATAGCAGGGTAGGCAAAGGGAACTTAGTGTTAAGACACTCCGTTCCCCACTTTCCGCCGAATTGAGGCATTCTCTTTTTATCTTTACTCACTTTTAATCTTTAAAAAAGCATAAGCTCGGACTTTATTTAAGAAGTAAGCGTTTGGATACTGCTACGTTTAATATCTTATGAGGACACACACAATTGAAAAAATGAATATCTAGAAACAGATACCGACCATAATTTAGTTACTTTCTTATTTATAAGTTATAACTGAATTATTGAATAGAAATAAAAATAATTTCATAACGCCTGTTCTGGCGCAGAGGCTCCCACTCAAGGAAATGGAATTTTTCATTTCCTGGGTTTGGCAACAAGGCAAAGCGTGGCGTTGAGTTCCGCCACTCAGCACGCAATGCCTCAATTCGGTGGAAAGTGGGGAACGGAGTGTCTTAACACTAGATTCCCTCTGCCTACCTTGCTATATGCAGGATACAACGTGAAGCTATGTATGTATGTATGTATGTATAATTTGATATCAATATTGTCAATTTGGTAACCAAATTTTATAAGTTAAGCAAAGGGTGGTGTGTTGATTTCCGATACTTAACAAATGTTTCAGGTTCCGGTGGTAGTCGGCAAAAAGAGTGTCTTGACACTAGGATCTCTCTGTTACCTTGCTATGCGGGACAAAATGTAAAGCTGCTAACTAAATTAATTTTATTATAAGTTTCAGAGTTAGATCGTAAGTATTTAGGTCACTATCTTCTAGACGTGAGTCTACTACAATGCCGATAAAGAAAACGGTCAGCTTATGATTTCAAGGGACCCTAAACACGACTACTGCACATCTATTTGTCCTTATTTTGTATGCAATAAAGTCTAAATTACACCGATTTGCTTATATTGTAAAGTTCTTTATCGTATTTCTGAAAAAAGTATTTGAAATTATACTTTATTTTCAATTTAAATAGAGTTGATTTTTAAACGATATCAAAATTTGTACTGTTAGTCAAATGCAACGCTCTAAAGGCTACTTTCGAATAACCAAAATAGTGTGAATAAAAGTACAAAGTTATATTTACATTAGTTTTAGTTCTTATTACCATCAGTTAAAATTGATTTTTCAATAAATATGGTTTATAACAAAGTTTGCTTTTAGTACGACAGTGGCTACTCGTGTGCGACGGAATGCAACGAAATGCGTGCTACACATGGGATGATTAATGAGAAATCTATACATATAAAAATATATATATTAAAAATTGGTACGCTTGTGCATTTGTATGTCATAGGCAAAGTCTTTTTTCTTTTTTCGCAAATTATGTGACTTGAGGACGACGTATTTAAATAAAAACAATAAATAGGTATAGACTATAGTTTGAAATGTCGCTATTTAGGTTTTTTTGAATATTAATTACATAAACTTGTATCTTTTATTATTTTATAGAGCATATAGAATTACAATTTAGCATAAAGGAACTAAACAGGTTATTTTTGTGTAAGCTAACAAGACATCTATGAATATCTCGCATTTTGCATGCGAGATATTCATAGATGTCTGTTATCAATTATTTAGTTCAGGCAAACCGATTTTTTTTTAATTTGAGTCCTTTTAGGTTATTTTAACAGAATTAATAACAGTTTTCGATAACCAAACATTTAGACTTCAGTAGTAATTATCAAAATATACCATACGATTAATCCGCTTAAAATTTAAGTCAGTTGAGTTCCACCACTCAGCGTAATGCCCTAATTCGGCGGAAAGTGGGGAACGGAAATGTTAAAAGAGAACGGAGTGTCCTAACGCTAGGTTCTCTGGTTTCCTCTGCCTACGCCTACCCTGCTATGTGCGGGATATAGCGTGATACTAAAAAAAAGATTCATATATATGTAAAAGCCACAATAACTAAAGATATCATTATAAAATAATATTTCATGTAATAAGTATAAGTTAAATTTATGCTTAAATATGCATAAATTTACAGATAATACTTAACAGTATTAAAGTTACGTTTCTCGCTCTAAATAAGGCTGTTATTTACTTTTTACACTTTTTCTTACGAAATCTGTACCGCACGGTATCGAGTTTTTTTATCAACAAAAAATATTTGTGGAATGAAGTTGTGAAAAAATAGTGAAAGTGTTCGTAGAAGGACTTTAACCAGCTTTGTTTGTTTAACGAAAAGAATGTTTAAAAAAATATTTTAGTAGGTACATTTTTTCAGCTTAATGCTTTTTAGAGCATAGCATGGTAACTCAGTGTCAAGCTAAGTGACAGAACCTAACCGTTAGGGTCTTAACAGAAGTCTGACCAGAATAGCAACACAGTGGAGTTGAACGGAAGTTTAATAATTCTTCTCTGGTATAAAAAAATTGTTAAGTATTTCTAATAATTATATAACATTTAAACTAAAACTTAAACAATACATGTTATATCAATCATAACCACAACTACATAAAATATAATAATTGAATGGGTCATTTCTAAAACCTCTTAAGTCACTCAATTAGAATTTATCAGGAATCATTAAAAACTGTTTCGTACTCAAACATATGAGTTTGATGTTTAATTTAATATTTAAGAGGTAAAAAAATTAAAATACCGAATAACCTTTACAATCTATTAATAGAAATTATGAAAAATACCTGAAAAATATTTTTTGATTTATGTTGTTCAATTGAGATATACGGATAATGCCTCAATTCGGCGGAAAGTGGGGAACGGAATTGTTGAAAGAGAATGGAGTGTTTTAACACTATGTTCTCTGGTTCCCTCTGCCTATCCTGCTATATGCAGGATACAGCGTGAAGTTAAAAAAAAAAAAACAATTGTAGTAATCATATTTTTTATTGCATATACGAGTCTCTATATAATAGGTAGTAATTGAGCATTATAATTAAAATAATCTTTTTAACATTTTCATCATTCAATTTGTCATGTTTTAATGCCTTTATGGTACATAGTCATATTATCCATCATTCTCATCTGGATTATCGTCAACATTTGCAGTTGGACAGCTAAAAATGTTGTCTTTAACTTGTTTTAAATCGTTTATTTTTTTATTGATGGGAATTGACACGGAAGGAATCGTGACACAGAAGTTGTCATTTTTTTACTCAGACTACGCATCTCCGTTTAAGGAACCGTTTTCAACAAAAAAGCATGTTGGAAAAAATATAACTTAAGAGGTTTTTTTAATGACAGATTCAATTAACACACACACACACACACATAGCTTCACGTAGTGTTGAGACACTCCGTTCCCCATTTTCCGCAGAATTGAGGCATTGCGTGCTGAGTGGCGGAACTCAACGCCGCGCTTTGCTTTGTTACCAAACCCAGGAAATGAAAAAATCCATTTCTACCACATTTAGACTAGGAAAAGAGAATCTAGTAATATAGAATCTAGTAGTTCGAAGGATGCTTCGAGTGTCATGGACAGAGTTTCGTATCAATGCTTCTATATTGAATGAGCTCGGCATTAAACAGCGGTTATCAGGTGTAGTTCAGTCTCGCATACTGAAAATGTTTGGTCATATTTCGAGACAAAATAATGACTCCATTGAACGATTTGTTGTCCAGGGAAGGGTAGAAGGCACTAGACCACGCGGGAGAACCACAATGCGCTGGATTGATCAAATAAAGTCGCTAGTTGGTAGGCCTTTACACGAGTGTACCAGAATGACTTTCAACAGGGAAAGATGGCGAGAAATCGTACGGCGAGCTACAACTGCCCCCCAAATAACATGTTGACCACGACCACTCTGTCAGGAGTGATACGAATAAGAAGAAGAAGAATTTATATATAGATTTTAGATTTTTATTTTTATTATTTTAGATATTGATGTACCTAAATTTGACCTTCAGTTCCGATGGACCCATCTCAACTGTATTTTAACTACCTACCTATACCTATACTATATACTATACTATCTATTTTACATTAAAAATTAACTCTATAAGATAATTTAAACTAGCACTTAAAAGCAATTCTTTCAAGAATTTGTCTCATTTACTTTCTTAGAATATCTATAAATCGCAGTTAACAGACTTTAATATAATGTAACCCAAAACCTAGTGTCGTCCATTTCTCGAAACATGTTATTTTCAACATTTCAATAAAGTACGCCATTTTGATATTTATTACACTAATTATACAGTCGATTTTATATTAAATTTAATTCAATTTGTTTACAAATTTATAAAGTGCATCACTAAAACTTATATTTCCTTACATATAGAGTTTAAATTTATTTGAACTTATTATTATAACATTTGTAGGGTTCTATTAATCAAAAAATAATAATTTTGAACCCTACATACTCAAAAATAAAGTTTAAAGTCGAAATATAATTGTTTATGGTAAAATTTGAATATGTTTAAAAAATATATGACAAAAGGTCTAAAGAACAGGTTTTTTAAATTTATGGCGTATCAATTTTTTGTGTGCGTGCGTCGTTAATGTGTGTGTGTGTGCACTTGCCAAACACTACAGGGGCTGGTAAGGGGTGAGAAATAGGGGTGGCAGTGCTAATTACAAATATTTTGTAATATTTTATTATGAAATATGACATATTGTTGTAAAAGCGTTAGATTTATGAGATAAAAGGTAGGTATGGTGTTTCTTACTGTTTAAATAATAATTTTGTCTTTGCTCTGTGAGATAATTCCTTTAATACATGTAGTATTAGAAAATATGTAAAATAAAACATACACTTACATACATACACTTTAATTTTAAATACTTTTATTTAATGTTAAGACACTAAGAGGTTTTGTGTGCTGAGTAGCGGAACTCAACGCCGCGCTTTGCCTTGTTACCAAACCCAAATAAAAACAAAACATTTTTAACCAATAGAAAATGATATTAGTTTTTAATGGAGCCCTCGGACGAATGACGATGAAATAGAGTAGGACGAAGGACGGACAAAGAAATAATAACTATATAGAAGTATTATAAATTTAAATATTGAGATTTACACAAATCAATAATGATGCGTAAGATAAAAAACATCTTACATTAATACGTGAAGGAAAATCTTTGGACTCTTTTGCAAAACTTATGGGGACGGACAAGTATGAAATTTGACATATTGAAAATTTATATGGAAAAGAAATGAAGAAATCAAATAAGTATGTTCTATAATAAAGCATTACAAATATATTATATTAAAAAAAAAAATATAACACACACCACCATAAATTTTACATACAATTTTCAAGTAAGTTTCAAACACATTGCTAAGACAACGGCAATTTTCGTGTCAGCGGGGCTTCTGGTATAATTTAATTTCTTTATTACGACTATAGCAATATATCAAACATATTAGATGTATATATATAGATCCCTTATACCTATTTTAAATATGAATGTAAGTTTGTTTGTTTGTTACGTTTCTCGCCAAAACTATTCAACCAATGAAACATGAAACTTTGTATAATACATTCTTAGAAGTATTTGTATATTATAGTATAGTATAGTATTTGTATATTCTTAGAAATATTCAAAAAGGATATAGGATACTTTTTACTAAAAAAAAAAATTTGGCAGACACGATTGTTTGTCAAAAAATTTGAAAATTTAGCTACTTCAAAGCATTCCAATTAACGCATACACGCACTATGCACTATAGTATCTAGTATTTATTATAGGACTTTTGACCACGCGAGCGAAGCCGCAGGTAACAGCTAGTACTATATAAAGGACGGAAATAATATTGGTACATATATATATATACTAAGTTTGATCTACAAAATTTGTTGTACTTAAACATTTACGTAAGATTTAGTAATTGTATTGCCTAACAATAGGATTACGTATTTTAGTAAAATGTAAAAGGTTATCTTAGGTTTAAGCTGCCCGTACCGTTTCTCACCTTTATCTTTTAGGTACTGTACAAAACAACAAGAGCGCTTGTAAATTATAAATTACTTTACTTTTACTTTCGTTCATGATATATAGACTACAGTTAATTCATGATACAGAGTATACGGAATATCCGTTATATATCCGTAATCCTTTCATTTTACTGTTACTTTGTTTGGTGGTAGGAGGTTCGTCCTCCGTCTGGCTCGCGACCACTATCATGTCAAAGACGAACCGCCAAATATCTTATGATGTGTTCCGGTTCGATGGCATGTAAGCCAGGTTTTCCCCTTTCCCACCCATCCTTTCCCCAAAATGTGGTGGTTCCGATAGCGGACTACTACATTATCCTCCCTTTCCATCTGTATCCTCTAGGTTAGCAACGCATCTAGTACATCTCTTGTGTTGTAGATGTTCATGGGCGAAGGTAACCACTTACCATCAGGCGGTCCTTCTGCTCGTTTGCCATCCGGTATCCATAAAAAAAAAAAAAAAAACTGTACTGTAAATATGTTAAGTTATATACTGATGCTAGCAAAAAATTTGGGATTTTGGAAATTACTAAGGACAACTTAATTTTAAATTTATGTACATAGTAAGTATAGCTAAGACTAGCTATATTAATAATGTAATGAAAGTCCCACACCTTCAAGTCCATCCAAGTATGAACTTGAAGCCTACAACTTCTAAATTTAACACGTTACTAAATATTTTTATTTTCCCAAAATGTGTGACTAAAACTTTAAAGAATATAGAAATAAAAGGAATATTGTATAAGGAATAACATGGAGTCTAAATAGCCAAAATAGCCCAAAAAAATCTTACTTTCCAGCCTCGAAGCATCTAGACAGCCTCATAATTTTGCTATTTTTATACCTATATATGCAAATCAGTGGCGAGGGGTGAACATTTTAATTAGGCAAGCCGGTACATTTAGAGAAGCCGGTATATATATTGAGGGAAGTCGGTACATATAATTAGGGAAGCCGGTATAGGAAATAGAAATAACTTTACATATTTAGTAATTTCACTTTCGAATTACGGTGGCACCTTTATTTTTAGGTTTCATACTAGTATTTTTAAAAACTTCGCTTTCAAATTTTTCCACAAAATTTATTGTCTTTTATACAAGATAAGCCGGTGGGAACCGTGTTGTATGGACGCCTGGCCACTGATACATATGTCATGGACAACGTGCGGCATTGAGTTCCCCCATTTTACGTTATTGTAATGTCTCGAATCCGGGAAGAAAGAGCAAAACGGAGAGTCTAGATAATAGGCACTCTCTGCCCATAGGGGCAATAGTGCAATGGGGAAAAAGCAGCCGTGCCCCTATTTTATCGTACGTAATGTTTTTTACGTTTTTCCTTCATCAGGTTTTACAAAAAACAGCGTTTTCAAATTACTAAAAACAGTTTTATCACGTTATAGTTGTAGAGCGGATAATTTAATATTAATAGATGTAATAAGCGCCATGTTTGTTTAATACTTATGATTTTATGATAAATATCACAAAATAATTAATTGTATGCTTTTATTTGTTGTAAAAATCAATATTAGAAAGAAAAATTTACTAAATTAACCAACAAAAATATTTATTACAGTGCAAAATTAAAAAAAAATATTAATTATTATTAGGATAAAACAAATCAGCGTCAGCCCTAGTCGAAAATTCCCATAGTCAATACGCAGTCTGTCGCAGCGGGGACCAACACATAGTTTCAGACGAATTTAGTATACTTATACGTATGTCTGACGGCAGGACTTATGTACTTTTATATATGTACTTTTATATTTAGAGTTTACATGTACTGACTTTTTTGATATAGAAAAAGCGACCATATTATGAATGATTAGCAATTTTCTTTGAGCTTCATGCTTTATCATAGCACGGTAGAGAGAACCTAGTGTTAAGACACTCCGTCCTCGTCTTTCTGCCATATTCGAGATATTGAGTGGCGGGACTTAACGTCACGCTCAATAAATAAGTACATGATATTAAATACAAATAAATTATTTATATCTTACATTTCCTTGATTTTTTAACGAAAAGCCACTTTCGAAGTAGCTACAAGCTAAACACTTATTAAAAGGTGCATAAAAATAAGTTAAAATAATAAAATAAATATACACAGTACCATGATTTGACATCCATGTTTATATAAAGTGACAGACTCGTATACGTCACTACGCAATGCGTTATTAACGCATTTACGGGGACAGTAGTATACGAGTATTGAAAGCTAAAATGCTTCCGACACTTGTCCGAATTCTAATATCACCTTGCGTTTTCCACTGTGAACGTAAAATAAATTTCACACTGCACCCAACTATTAAGAATTTTCTATCTAATTACTAGTTACTTATCCTTATTAAAACGTCACTTATTACGGAATAATTAACATTTATAACAAGAAAATTGCAGTATAATTATAACTCATTATGTTACTTATACTAATAATATATGTATCCTATTTAATTGTTACTATAAAAGATGCTTATGACTGAAATGATAGCACATACTTGCAAGCTTCCTACAAGTCCATCATGACTACTTTTAGTAAATCAGTAGAAATAATATATTTTATATACCAGTGAAAACTGGTATCTCATACAAGAGTAGAAGAATAAGCGACAAAGAGAAATTACAGAACCGTATCATATTTATGTTAGGGGTCTCTTGCCTGAATAGCGAGATTTTGGGAGCTGTATGGTGGGTAATAGAAGGCATAGGGTTAGGCACAAACTTCTTGGAACTCAGCTACATGGCCCCATGTATCGCTTTCAGTTGTTTGTGTAATGCTAAGTCATACTTCTTATTATACTGTGAAGATTATGTATGCGATTTAATTGATGATATGCTAAGACTTGAAGCTAGCGGAATAGATGGGGAAGAAACTGAAGAAAAGTTGGAAATACAAAAGAGTGAAACAAAATTTTTGAACTTGATCATAAGAGGTTCCAATTTATTGAATTCGATGCTGCTTTTCTTCTTTTCAATGGGTCCTATGATTTTGTCGTTGATAAAATATATTTCGACTAAGGAGTTCGAATTGAATTTGCCATTTCTAATTAAATATCCATTTGATCCAAAAGAAAAAAAGTACTGGCCGTTCGTGTATGTTCATCAAGTTTGGTCGTGTATGTTTCTTTTTGTGTATTTATCACTAAACAGTTAAGAAAAAGTGAAAAAGGCACTAAAATATTTTCTAGTCATTCTGGCAACTATAGTATAGGTTAAACTATGAAAATTGTCTACGTTCATGTTTGCACATTTTCAACTTATCAGAGGGCAAAAAATGTAATAAAAAAATTAATAATTATTTTTTTTTAATTTAAATATTAAAAATCCCCCAATAAAATTTGTATTTATAACAATATCATATTTCCACTATTTTAAATTATAGGCAAAATTGTTATCACGATACTGAATCTAAGGTCAATGGAAGGTTAGTTTAAATATGCACATATTTATCATATATTACATTAAATTTTAATTGATTTCTTGTTATTGCTTCTATAAAACATTATGAGTACAAAAAATATGAATTTAGCATCAAAATCATTTGCATATTCATAAAATATTTTAGCCTATGGACGCTAAAATACCTAATGCTTCTGTTTAGGCAATGCTTCCTTGTAATTTGTTACATTTTTTCTAATACATACACATACATATATAGCTTCACGCAGTATCCCGTATATAGCAGGGTAGGCAGAGGGAACCTAGTGTTAAGACACTCTGTTCCCGTCTTTCCGCCGAATTGAGGCATTGCGTGCTGAGTGGCGGAAATCAACTTTTTTCTAATAGATGGTTATAATTACTTATATATTATAGCAAAATTACACAAATCTTCTATAAATTATACCCTAGTGTTAATGCCCTAATTCGGCGGAAAGTAGGAAACGAAAATGTTAAAAGAAAACGGAGTGTTTTAACACTAGGTTCTCAGATTCCCTATGCCTGCTCCGTACGGGATACAGCGTAAAACTATTAAAACCTAGTATTATTTTCAAATATAAGCCTACTGTAAAGTTTTGTCTAAATAATTTCAGTAGTTTTTCATGAGAGAGTAACAAACATCCATTAATTCTCACAGATTTAATATTTATAATATTAGTAGGATGTTTCTAATGAATTATTCGTCGTGAAGTAGTTAGCACTCCTGTAGCTAGTCTGGTATTACACGGGGTCGTGGGCGTCAGTGATCCAAACGCTCATTTGCCTTGTCCTGTCCTTTACCATAAAAAAAAACTTTCTTTATTATAAATATTTTTAGTTTATACAGGTCCCTTTGAATATTTAGAATTACAAAATTCCAATTTCGGAGTGCCTTGACACTAGATTTTCAATTTAGTTGACATTTTTTTTTTCAGCGTGCGTAGTAATTTCAAATATTTGTGGCGCTGACTATTTGCTATACATTTCGTGTACTCACTTGCGAATCCAGTTCCGAATGCTTCAGTCCGCTATTAGGAATGTAATTGTTCCAAATAAAGAGCTATCGCCGTCAGAAACAGCGATATTTGAAGAAAAACTTGTCGATGTAATTAAATGGCATCAAGAACTAATAAGGTAAGCTATTTATGTAATAGTAATTAAATCCTCTACTCATTGGCCTAGCTAGCCTAGTTAGTTTTATTTACCCATAGAAAATATTTATTATCTATTATTTTATGTTATTATAAGGGTTGCCTGATCGGGGATCTACCTACGTCGTACCTTATCTTGAGATATTTTTTTACACCTTCACGCTTTTTCCATCATAGCAACTCTGCTATGATAGTTAGAGAGAAACTACTTTTAACTTCGCCGGTTCCCGCGCGAATTCGAGACATTATGTGGTAAGTGGCTGAACTTAATGCCGCGTTTTATCTTAGCCAAGCAGGGAAAGGAAAAAATATAAATAATACAAATAGCTGTGATAGAGTTTGACCCCTCTAAGAACGATTAAGTGCATGTAAGCACTTAAAATAATTATTTAATTAATTCGTAATAAAAGTATTCATTCACTTTTCAGATTGACCTCACAATTAGAACTAATATTTACAAAGTCGACGTTATACAATTTCATCTCCAGTTCCATCTTAATCTGTCTTACTGGTTTTAATTTTATGGTAATATATTTTACATAATTATAAATATAGATATAAATTGTACCATTATTTTTTATCAAAACGCTCTTGAATATCTCTCATAACAATCAAGGGCTGACTTAGAAATGGAAAAGATACAATAGTCTAATATATATTCTTTTAGTTCTTCTCCATACTCTCCAAGGAGTAGAAACAAAATTTAAAATTCTGGTTTTCTACGGCCAGTATTATAGCGAAACAATGATTGAATAAAATTTATAATTTATTCGTAGGCCGTACAGAGCTTAACGTACACGTTTGCTTTCCTCGTGTTCCTCTCTGCCAGTATGTTACAAATATATTTATTGTGTTTCTTTGGAGATCTATTGATGGATTCGGTATGTATTATATTTTCATATTTAATGATTTAATAGAGAAATATATTTTTATTTTTTAAGCAAAATATAACAAGTATGCTATCATTTAAAACAGTTTCAATTGTAATGTAGCTATTAATTACTGGTTACAACCCCATATTGTTATTGATTTATTTATTTATTAGGAAGACAAACAGTATATTAATACACAAAACAAAGATAAAATTATACATACACCAATTAAGTCTCCACAGAATTATATGGACATGCTAAAAATTAAAAATTGAAATTACAACAAACACAAAATATTTTTTTTTTAATAGAATTAAGAAACAATTATTAAAATAATAATTATAATAAATAGCATTATGATTATTAAATATCAATACAATTAATTGCAGCTTTGAATTTATGTAAAGTAAAATTATTCATGTCAATATTATCAAAAATGTCATTATGACGCTTACAAGAACGATATAAGAAGTTATTGTGAGCATATTTAGTTCTAGCTTTGGGTAAATAAAAAGTAGAACGATCACGTAACGAAGGACGAGGACATCTTAAACATATATGGTACAACAAATAAGGGGATATATAAACTTTTTAAAATCAATATTTGAAATAAATCTTTATTTCAAAACCAGATCATCTACTCTCAAAATGATTTGATCCAAAATTTGTCTACATATAAATTGCTCCCAAACCTTGACGATATAATTTAAAGTATCTAATTCACTCGTTTTAATTAAAAAGAATATTAATATATTCTTTTGAATGAATGAATGAATGAATGAAATGAATGAATGAAAAATGAATATAATTATTCATTTCTTAAATACTAGTTGACTAACATTTGCGTTTATTATATTGAAATAAAAAAAAAGCAGAAAAATTTTTTTTTCTAGCAATTATTTAATTTCAGAGCATGGAAGTCTACAACGCTGTTTACGAGAGTAAATGGTATAACGTAAGCGCTAAGTCCGCTAAGAGCTTACTGATCATGCAAACCAGGTAAAACTGTAATATTTGTATTAAACACAAATTCTAATTAATTTATGGAAATACATAAATTAATAAATATTTTTTAATATCATTTTGTTAGTTATAAAATAAATTATTCATTGTGTATTTTATTATTTTAAGCGGATTAAACGCATATTACTTTGATATTCAAAAATACTATTAACAAAATCCCTACAATTTGATCAGTACAGTAGTCCGTAGTGGCAGGTACACCTCTCTCTCTCTGCTGGTTAAAATTTTATTTTAAATGTGTAAATATATCGAACGCTCGTCGTGGCGCAAAAGCACAAGCGTACGACTGTAATTGCAACAGGTTGTGGGTTCGATTCCCACTCCAGGAAATGTAAAAGTTTAGTTTTTTCATTTCCTGAATTTGGTAACAAGGCAAAGCGCGGCGTTGAGTTCAGAGAAAATGGGGAACGGAGTGTTTCAACACTAGGTTCTCAGGTTCCCTCAGCCTACCCTGCTATATGCGAAATACAGCATAAATCTAAAAAAATGTGGAAATAATTTATACTTATTTAATAATTGCTAAAACTTTATTTACTTGACTTGTAAATCAACAACAAAGTATCAAGCAAACCTTTTTAATAATAAAACTGTTGTAGAGCTCAGAAGCCGTGCAAACTGACCGCCTACGGGTTCTCTGACGTCAATCTAATGGCTTTTATGAGTGTACGTATTGTATGCATTATTTATATTTTTTATGCTAGACAAACATGTAGGAAACTATGTAACTTTTTTTTTTTATTTAAATATGTTTTTTACAGATTACTAGCAGTGCCTGGTCGTATTTTGCTCTACTAAAAACTGTTTATTCACCATCAGAATAAGATATTTTTTTCTTCTATTTTTTAACCTTTCCTCATAAATGCACCAATGTAGTGAAATATATTTAATGTAATAAATAAGTAATATGTAGCGCAAATAACAAAAAGTAACTATATTTTTAATAATACATACATACATAGCTTCATGCCGTATCCCGCATATAGCAGGGTAGGCAGAGGGAACCTAGTGTTAAGACACTCCGTTCCCCACTTTCTGCCGAATTGAGGTATTGCGTGCAGAGTGGCGAAACTCAACACCGCACTTTGCGTTGTTAGCACACCCAAGAAATGAAAAATTCCATTTCCTGGAGAGGGAATCGAACTCACAACCTGTCGCTTTTACAGTCGCACGCTTGTGCCTCTGCGCCACGATAGGCGTTAACATTTTTAATAATAATTAGCCCGTGTTAAAATATTTAACAAACGTTTATGCCATATTTCTGATTAATATAGAAAAAAAGACTAAAATAAAATTAAATAATCATCATAAGCTCTGTTAAAAGCACTTCAACTAAATTAACGATAAAACAGAAAATTGTCTTACTTAAGCCAACATTATTCTATCTGTATTCTGTAATTAAAAGAAAATAAAAAGTAAAAATCTTGCTGACATTTCAAATTGAAAACACAAACAGATAAAAAAATTAAAAAGCCAACGTGCGATCTGTGGAAAGCATTTTAATCTGTGCTTTTAAAAAGTTAGTGGCTTACTGAGAGTCTTTTTGAGCGGGAATCCTGCATCGTGCGGGAATAAATCACTCAGTGGCCATCTTTTTTCGGTTGTTTGGTAACTTTGTTACTTTTTCTTTTACATGCAACAAGTTGCATTGTTGATTCATGGATACGTACTGGATATTCAGGTTTATAAAAACGCGGTGTGTCTTTTTAATAGATTTTGTTTTGTTTTGTGATACTTTGGAATAGTTGGAGTATGGATGTTGCAAATTGATTTCTAATATTATTTTTTTTAATTATTATGGTATTTAATATTTCATACTTTGTTTGCAATAGTATAAGTGGCATTCATTTTTAATTACTTTTTATAAAAGCTTGGAACTAAATAAGTATTTAAATTTATCTCTTAACACATTTTAAATCTTGTAACGCTATTTTATTTATATATGTATCTAATTTTTATTAGACATGTATACATATATCTGTTACATCATTGTTACTATGATAATTATAAATTATTATAATATGTGATTCTATAATAATCAACATAAGACGTGGAATTGCACCTAAATATATAAAGAATATACTACAAACCCTTTTTTTAATCTTACACAGAATATTAACATAAATACAGTTCAATAACTGAATAAAAACAATTCAAAATATGGCAATTTACTCGAGCACTATAATTAAAAAAGAAAACCTCACATGCATATATTTTTTATCAGCGCCGGTGTCCCGCCGCAATAAGTCGCAAGCAACAAGTGGGCCAGGGGTGTGGGGGAGGTTCAACTGCGGCATTGATATATCGCCTTTGCGGGAAAAGGAAGTTACGTCTAGTAACTAAAATTATTGTTTTAATTATTATTTTTGTTTTTTTTAGCTTCACGCTGTATCCCATACATAGGCAGAGAGAAACGGAGAATCTAGTGTTAAGACATTCCGTTCTCTCTAACATTTTCGTTCTTCTTTTTGATGTCATTTCTTTAGGTGCGGACACTTTCTATCATGGGAAAAAAGCGACACTTCTATATGTAAGTACGTACATATATTGTACTGGCGATTTAAAAAATACCCACATAATTTTTTAAGTTTTTACTTCTGTCAGCACTTTCGGAAAGATTTTTTTATTATTTAAATAGACCGTATTGTGTCGTTGTAGAGAATTATCAGAGTTCATAAAGGTTATGGGTTGGATAGTCACATAGGAAAAAGTAAAAAGTAAAACATTATCAGTCGGATAGTAACGTCATCGGATGATTAATCATTGTCTACTCCGCTAAATGTTAAGAGAAAAAAGAAATAAAACAGTAATTTTAAAATTACAATATTTTACCTGTAGATATTTATTATTTATTTAATTTTTAGAGTGTAGTTTTACACTTGTACTTAGTATTTCATAATTTTTTGGTGTCAAGTTTATTAATAATTACCTCGTTTGTGATTACGTTAAGGTACATTGATTTGTTACTCTGCTTACCTTGAATAGTATTGGTTACGCAAAGTGTTTTAGGTGAAACAAGGTATTTTTATGCTGGTTTATTTTTAGACATGACTTATGTTTATTTCTTGAAAGTCATTCACGATTTTTTTGATTAAGTAATCTACATTTTATGATAATTATAATAAAAATATTTATTTATATAAAAGAAAATAATTTTGTTTATAGAATTATAACTTTATGAAGAAAGCTAACTATTATTTATTTAGCATAATTCTTAATACTTCATATATTAGAAATGAATTCTTAAATTATTATATTATTATCTTAGTTTAATAGCTTACTTAAATATCAATATAAAAAAGAAAACAGTATTTAAAAATAAATGTTCATATACACGACCGCAGTCAAACCTCCCATCAAGATACTCGTACATGACAAACGCGACAAAACAAAACTTCACGTTCACGTTCACGTTCCCGGTGTTTTACGGAAAGCGCGCGAAACGTTATTCGTCTACTATGAACAATGGCTGTGATTTTATTTCATTCTGCCAATGCATACAACGTTAAACCTTTTTAAACGATAACTTCAAAAGAATATTTCATTTTGATTGTTTAATTTTCTTTTTAAAATTGTACTATATGTGTGTAATACTTTTTATTTTTCTTATTTTATTTAATTTAACATAAGAAATGTTTTATTAAAAATAGCATTATTGAACTTTATTTTAAATGCGTTTTAATAAGTATTCGTTGATTATTATATTATAAAAAAATAATTAAACAGACTTGCTCCGATTGTCTCACACACGTACTTCAAATTAGCCATCTATGTAAACTAGTAGATTAGTTGACACTTTATACAAAATGTCAAAGAAATGGTATTGCATATCGAATTTTTTTATAATAATTATAAAAAAAATAGCATATATTATATTTTTTTCCTCTATTAACTTTAAATACGCCAAATTTCGTTTGACTTCGTCCGCATATTTTCGTAAAACGTTTTCCTAAGGTATTCACGTAGTTTTAATATAATGATAAATGTAGTCTCTAAGCAAGGCATTACAATCCCTTAACACCCACGCAATACGTGGGTGTCCCTTTTCACTAAATAATCTTTGTTTCACTCGCATTATAAGGAAAATATGTAAAAACAAAAAAAAACTATAATATAAAAAAAAAACAAAAAATTATTAATCATCTGTTCTGAATCTACGTCACATTGGGAGTTAATTATGTGATACGCCTGAAAACATTCCGTGAATCATTGAACACAACATAAGTAAGATAAATCCTAGATAACGGCAAAGCAAAGAATAAAATTAAATATTTTTTAAGCTATAATGTTTAATTCTAATATAGTAAAATGTTTGGTGGTAGGAGGTTTGTCCTCCGTCTGGCTGTTTGGTGGTAGGAGGTTCGTCCTCCGTCTGGTTCGCGACCACTATCATGTCAAAGACGAACCGCCAAATATCTTATGATGTGTTCTGGTTCGATGGCATGTAAGCCAGGTTTTTCCCCTTTGCCACCCATCCTTTCCCCAAAATGTGGTGGTTCCGATAGCGGACTACTACATTATCCTCCCCTTTCATCTGTATCCTCTAGGTTGGCAACGCATCTACAACATGTCTGGTTGTGTAGATGTTGATGGGCAAAGGTGACCACTTACCATCAGGTGGTCCTCCTTGATGATTCATAAAAAAAAAAATAATAATATTTGTAAAATAAAATTCAAGGGCTCTTGCGGGACTGTTGCAGGTATGTTAAATTAATCGAATCTTCCTTTGAAACAGGTGCTTATATATATTTAAATTTGTTAAAATTAATGAAATATTTGTATTTTAAATAAACAGTTATTTTGAAGTACTCTGTGAAGGTTCAGTTAATAAAATCTACATAACAAAAACATAAGTTTAGACGCGTCGGTGGACTTGCCTAAAACGTTATACCCCGAGGCACAACAATTAAATGTTTAAACTCACAATGTTCCAAAAGTCTAAGCCCAGGTAGAAACTTACATAGTTTAAATAAAAAAATGGTCGACATTTCTAAGAATACCCGAAACGCTTTATAAACCTTTTTTTGTTAAATATATTTACTTTGGAGCGAAATTCAACTTTGTGTCCTTTATTATAAGGCGTACATAATATGTCCAAGGAATTATTGGTGAAATTATTGTTGAAATTTAAGCTGTTTCGGCTGTTTTAAGAAAGGCAAGGAGAGTTTTTTCTTAAAAACAGTAATAATATGGGTTAGAGAACCGAAATAATCCATCATATTTTAAGTATATGATGTTGGTTTTGGTACTCATCTTCGTAGAAGTTCAATAAATACTAAACAAAAATTTTGGCCCATTCATACATAGCGCTGAATCCGCACTCGAAGGATCCTCTACGATTGTTAATGTACTGAATTAAAACAAACGACAGCACCAATTTCCCGTATACAAAGGCAGAGAGAATGAAATGTTAAGAGTTAAGGCACTACGTGCTTCGCTTTGACGTTTAAACATAGTCAAAAACAATTCATTCAAATGTACATTTATTATATTATATATATTTATTTTTTTGTCGACTTCCGGCTTAACAGCACCGTCAACAGTAGATGCAAGATTCAAGAAGCTTAATGTGTAGTGGGTAGAAACAGACTCGTGATAAGATCGTGAGAAATAGTAAAGCACGATCATATTATTATAAGGTTATTGTGGTAATTATTGTATCGATTCCATTTACAAATATACTATTTATATAATCTATACAAGTATTATTTTATACGGCAAACGGGACTACAAAATTATTTCATTTTTTTTTTCTATAATTGTTAACTGACGCTTCAAATAAAAAAGAGCATTTGCAGTTTAAAAGTTTAAAATATAACACTCTTCTTTTATTCTGATTTATATAAATGTAAATAGAAATTGTTCAACTATAAGGTATTAACTAATAAGGTATTAATTTTTCGATTTATGATGTTCCGCAAGTTATAATGTATAGTAGTAATGCAATAATTCAAACTAATTATAATAATAATATTTTTAGGTCGACTTGGTTTAAAATATAATTAGAAATTTATTTTAAATATATCAATATTAGATAGAAATACAAATACCTGTTCAATTTATAATGAAATAGCTAAAGTGAAGTAAAATATGATTATTTTTATTTAAATAATTTATTGGGGTAACAATTTTTAATCTGTGCAATTGTCGATAAAGCAGAAACAACAAGTGGCGCCGCTCTGCTTTACCGACGTATAGCCGATCTGTCATGGCGAATCGTGGTGTACGTTTCGTGCACAGTAAAACATAAATAAATAATGATTCTTAGAATATATATTTTGCAAATGTGCGATAAAAAGTCTGGTGCCTATTCAAAAATATCATGATTAATGTGTGAGAAATATAATTTAGGGTTAAGTGAGCGTTAAAATGGACAAGAAAAATGCCATTCGGAGAGGCAAGAGGCCGTCTAAAGTGCTCGAAGAGAATTATTGGGATTGCAGCGTTTGTACATACAGGAATAACGCTGAAGCCTTCAAATGCTCTATGTGTGACGTTAGAAAAGGTAACAATTCCAGTACTAAACACTGTTTTCTCAAAGAAACCGTACCTTCAGCTTTCTTTATTATACTTTCTTATACGTGGATTGGCTCTTAAAAGTCGTTCTCCTAATTTGCAAAGTTAATTACTTCAGGGAAACGAATTTGCATTACATTAGCGAATGCCGTAGCATAAATTATGCATAACCTTAAAATGGAACAAAGACTTAAAAAGTATTGATTAAGACTTAAGCTAACCTTCATACAAGCAAGAGCGAGACGTTTGAAACGACTTGCGTTATAATAACATACCTAACTACTATTTTCTATTTATGAGTCGCTTTTTTATGATTAAATAAACTATTATTTAATATTATAACGGGTTATTACATTCTTTCATACAAACACTTTCCTACGATATGAGTTCTAACATTAATCTCATGTAAACAAATTGCCTCATAAAAATAGTATCAAAGAAATCCCGCCACTATGTGTAGTGGACTAGCGGTGCTATCGCGTATAACCCAAACGAGTACAATATCTACAATCCCAACCAAACCTCGTGCAAAGTAACACCTTTTTCATTGTTCACCTTCTCTCGTTCATAACCCGTTCCAATTAAGTTCCCTTTGCAGTGAAACGTTTTTTGTGGAGGCGTACTTTTAAAATTGGTTGGATTAAAAGCGTTGACCTTTTTATCATATAGAACCTGTATATTAGAGATACTTTATATGCAAATGTATTCTGGTACTCTAATCAGTAAATACAAAATAATTAACAGTAAATTTACTGTTTCTTTTTTTTGTTTTGATATTGGTGCCTATTTTACAAACTAGGTCGTTAATTACTGGTATACGGAATACACTATGAGTGCGAATTCGAAATTACCTTATCGTATGAGAAACAGTAGAATCCGAATATAACAACTTCGCATATAACGATTAACCGCTTTTAGCGACGATAATCTCAACTTTAGATAGATTTCATAGTTGGATACTGAGAAAATAAACAGGTTAGTGCGACTACCTATAAATTCAGTTTTGTGAAGCAGAAGTATTTTAAAATTGAAGAACCAAGTGACTTAATTACTACCGAATAAAAATTTATCAAGACAAACGAATAGATATTCAATATTTCGCATTTATGTTAATATGTAATTGTAAGAACAAATCAGAAAATTCCAACTCTTTTGTGCGTCATACGGTTTGTACGACATAGTATCGCCGGTCCCTTGAATGTCGTTATATCCGGATTCTACTGTATATACGTTTTAACACATAAGTTGCGGCATTCTAAATTCGATTTACTATTACTATTACTACGACGAAATTCTGAAAGTCTGTTAGTTAAGTTTGTTTTGAAAAATTTTTGTTCGGTAGTAAATAAGTCAATTGATTCTTGAATTGTAGAAATACTTCTGCTTCACAAAACTGAATTTGTCGAGCTTTATAAACTGTTGCAAGCACGAAAATTTGCGACGAAGCATTCGTATCGTTATCGAAAGAATTTGTATGGGAATTGAAAAGCGCCCCGTGCGTAAGAGGAACTAAAGTTTTCCCATACGAATACTTCGTCGAAAGTTTTCGTGCTTGCCCTACTGGTCATTTTATGTGACACTTACTATGATTTACGCACGCCAAAAAGAAGTGAACAGCTCGGGGTTAAATTGGTATTGGTCCCAGACTCCCAGATATTAGGTATTAAATGATATGTAAAGAGAAGATTACGCGTCGTTATAACCGGACGAATTATAACTCGCACGAATTATAATTATCATAAATATTGGTCATTATATCTAGTGTTCGTTTTAACGAGAATTACACTAAACAGTTATACTTTCTTAGTATCCAACGATGAAACCAAACTTGAGTCGCTAGAAGCGGTTAGTCGTTATAAGCAAAGTCGTTATAATCGGATTCTACAGTACATTTGTTGAAAATCTTTTTTATTAACATACAAACATTTCCAAAGAAACTAGACTTTAAAAGTAATTTGGCTTAATATTTATTCGTGATATCACTTATCACTACCGTAAATATCGGTTATTCGTCAATATGTGGCAATTAAAGATAACCTATATAGACTGTAACAATTGCATACCATGCATACATTAATTTAAATGTTTGAAATAAAGTGGGCTTGTGGCCCAGTGGGACTGTAAACGCGATTGGTATTGAGTTCGATTCTCACTCGAGGGAATGATATTTAAAAGATTTTTTTTTTTCTGGCAAGATAAAGTGAGGTATTAAGTTTCATCACTTACAAGCTACGTCTCAAATTCCGGCGAAAAGTGGCAAACGGAGTGCTTTGACACTAGGTTCATTCTGCAACTCTGCCATACGTTATAATAGAAATAAAAACATAGATATTTTTACGCTACGTTAAACCTATCCACAACAATAATTTGAATATAATCAGTCTCCTGAGTAGGGATAACGATCGTTACTCGATCGAACTTAGTTAACGTTTCCACTGCGCCACGACGGTCTTAATTTACTTATATGATCTTTAATAAAATATTTTAAAAGCAAGTATATCTTTCTTTATATTCATTTCCAAGTAATCAGGGAAAGAATGAGGTTTATTGTGATAACGGTTAACAAAATATATTAACCGTTTTCCCATAAAACTAGAATGACAATTCCACAATACGATCAATGAACGTAGAATTAACTTGTCATCAGCAATGATCGGCAGAAAGTGGGGAAAGGAAATGTTGAAAGAGAACGGAGTGTCATAACACTAGGTTCTCACGTTCCCACTACCTACCCTGATATGTGCGGGATACAGCGTGAAGCTAAAAAAAAATCAGCAATATGAGTAGGCTTCATTTCTATGAGGTAATGGTTGACGTCCGCAACTTGCAAATCGTGAGGACGTTATGATCGTTGCAAAATTTAAGATCCCATTTTTTGTTTCTCAAAGAAATTTCGAAAAAAAAATCTTTATGAGTCCTCCGCTATAGTATTGTGATTAAGCTTAAGATGCCTAGAAGTTACGGTGTTGCGTTGTTTGTCAGTCACTCAGAGAATGACAAAAGAGATTTATATCCGAGTATATTTATATATTAAATTTATATATTAAACTGCTGTCAGCCCGCTTTTTCTTAGATTTCTTATGAAATTGTGAAATGAAAAGTAGGGAAATAGAATCGAGAGGTAAGCAGGTAAGAAAGATAGGACCAATTCTCCGTTTTTACAGTTTTTCATATATATTTGAAATGTGGTTGAAATAATCGTATTATTTTTAAATGAGTTATTGGCATGGAACCATTGTATTAAATAACACAAAGTTTTTGAATAATTCATACGAGGTTATACATCAAACTTGGCAGTTCCTATACCTTAGCAATCATAAGATTGAGTATTGTACATTTACATTAAACTAGTTGATGTGTAAAGTACACATTTCCTTAAGGTGTGTATGGTAGTGGTGAGTAATATTTACATCTATAATTTACTTTATTTCCAATATATTAATAAAAAATATATTACCTTTCTGTACTTCTTCTCCATGTACACTATATGTATGCCAATTTTTGCATACCTCCGCCCGCATAAATTTTATAAAAAGGAATCTAATAGTTTTCCTTCACATACCCATGAAGGTAATGATAATCAATTTTTTTAAAAAAGTAACTAAAAATAACACTCGCTTAATCCTGACAAGGACATAAGATCATCATTTCGTGCTATGAAATATATAATATATACCTATAAAATATAGTATTATTACTAAACCTATGAATATGTGCAAATTGTCAATCAAATGCTGCCAAAAGAAGTAGGTGCTATATTATAGCATTGCAAATTTTTTTGAAATTACAGATACATAGAAAAATGTAAATCTAAATGCGTATTAATAGATTAGTATCTGCCCGCACAGAACAGATGTTCGCTATCAACCTACAAGCATCTGACGTGGATGAGCATTGAACCAACAACCTCTGGCTTGCCATTATATTCTATAGCCACCTACGACACACCTACTTGCTAAATATAATAAGTATGTGCTTATCTCATACAAATAGTAGAACAGGTTAAATAAATTGCATTACAAATTAGAAATAGTTAGATGAACCTAGTGTCAAGGCACTACCTTCTCCACTTTTTGCCAGAACTCGAGACATTGCGTGTTGAGTGGCAGAACAACGCTTCGTTTTGTCTTAACAGAAAAAAGAAATGAAAATAATTTTAATAGAATTATTCACCGAGTGGGAATCGAACCCATAAACATTCGCGTTTACAAATATACGCTGTCCTATTGTGCCACAAAAGCCAAGTAGATGGTCTAGTAGTTACATGTCATCTAAAAGTCCGTTATTTTTTTGCGATTCTGATACTATAAATATTTTTTTCAATTAATGACACACATAATTATAAAAAACAAAACACCCGACAGAACCAATTCTTCAAATTTAGGAAGCAAATGCAAAAAAAATAAGCTATAAAAGCTAGTTATGTGTTATATATTTGAAATGTGCTAATTAAGTCCTTTCATTTGACACCCCACATCAACATTTTTTTTGTTTTTATTCATGACGTAATTGCCTCTAGAGGGGGCTATATTGCATTAAGAGTGATGTCACATATCTGAGAACACTTGGAGTATGAATACCTATCTAATATCACCTTAATTACTTAATCGGATCCAGGGATTTGGAAGATATGAGGTAATAAAGAATATTACAAACATACATGATACACGCGAAAAAAATAACGCTCTTTTGACAGTCGGGTAAAAAACGAATACCTAATAGAATGACTTTAGTAACAAAAAAACTTTTATAAAATTCAAAAATTTCTGTTTAGACTACATTTATAATATGGTTAAGAGCGAGCTCGACTTGCGCACGTTTTCCTCGGAGCATCGATTTTCAGTCTTGCTAGGTAGCGGAAAGTCGTATGAAATTATTATAGCTATAAAAAGTTTCTACGTTACTATCTGAATACGCTATGGGGATGTATTAAAAAAACGATAAACTTGTGTTTTTGATAGTTAATAAAATCTAAAATAAAGGTAATAAAATGTAAGACAAAACTTTTCCTAAACGGAATTGTAATTACTCCATGATATTTCTAATTCTTTTTTAATATTCTCTTTTGTCGAGTTCATTAAAATATTTTTAAGATACGTAAAAAAAAGGCACGTACCGGGACCCGAACCTGCACATTCGATGCTGCTCTTACAGTTTAGTTGTCAGTTTGGACGGTTTAAACGTTTTCTAAAAATCTATTAGGATTAGGATTAGATAATCCTAAATGTGTGATTAACACTTTAAAAATATAAAAAATACATTAAAAAAGTTAATATTGGCTATTTTTAGTCAAAGGTTACTTACTTACTTACTTAAGGTTACTGACTTAGACGATTTTTATAACTTATTCAATATAATTTTAAATCGTATTGAAATTACTGATATTGTTGTCATCTAAATTTTAAAGGGGCCTCTTATACCTACACTTAGGTCGTAAGTCCCAGGCACTCTTCAAACTCCTGTCTCTGCAGTGCGATGAGCACACGCACTGTGAATCCATGGATTGCTAAGGAGTTTCTTCTCGTCAGCTTCTTATTGAAAATTTAATAATGTCATATTGCGTATATTTTTCATATATTCATCGGTCACCTTCAGGAGGAAGGATATATGAATACTATATTTTGCTTTTTTACCATACGTTTATTTAAATTTATTATTCACTAGAAGTATATTATGATTATATTATGATCATATAACACTATCTTTATAAATTATAAAGCATGTGATATTCTGATGTATTAGCTATTTCAATGTAAAGATCATCTAGAACCGTTCAGTAGTTTTTCCTTGATAGAATAACAAACATCCATCATAAATTTTCTCATTTATAATATTAGGACAACTAACTAATGGAGAACAGAGTGTTTTAATATTACGTTCTTGTAATACAATATGTAATAATGTACAGGATATACGTGAAAGTAATAAAAATAATTAGTAGGTGCTTTGCGCCTGTCGTGGCACAGAGGCACAAGGAAATGTAAAAGTAGTATTTTCATTTTGCGTTGTGTTCCACCACCCAGCACGAAATACCTCAATTTGGCGGAAAGTGGGGAACGGAGTGTCTTAACACTAGGTTCTCAGGTTCCCTCTGCCACCCTGCTATATGCGGGATACAGCGTGAAGCTAAAAAAAAAGTAACTAAAAACTTTTTTTCTATAAAGCAGCTTTACGTTTTATCCCGCATAGCAGGATAATCAAAAGCAACATAGTGTCAAGACACTCCGCTCACCGCAGTCCGTCCGAGTACTAAAATAAAACTATATTATTAATTTAAGCTACTACTTCAGAATATAAATGTAAAAAGTTTAATTCGAAAATTCAATATTCTAAACTTTGCAGACGACACACGACGCTGATAGGTATCGATTTAGCCTGATTCCTATAAAACCGTTACTATGCGACAACTTTAGCAAGGGAAATAATTTTCAAAAGGTTTTTCATACGATTACTACTAAAGGTTACAAAGACACTGACATGAAGAAAGGTATCATATGTATGTCAAGAAGTAAATTTTCGTGATTTGCTTTTAAATTACTTGTTTTACTGTTATGCGACGTTTTTCGTTACGAAATGAAAATGACAGTGCCAAAAATACTGTAAATTGTTTTTTTTTTCTCTTTGAGGCCATCGTAGCACAGTGGGAGAGCCTCGGATCAGTGATCAGTCTGATCAGTGGGATCTCGTCACGATTAGTTGTGGGTTCCATCCTTATTCGGTGAAATTAAATGATAAACTACCCACTACTACTAATAGTTGATATTGATATAGTTTTTTTTTATTACCTAAATGTATGTGTCTGAATATGTTTATAAACTAGGTTGGACGGCAACCCGATTTATTTACATGTAATATTGCTTTCTCAGTAAGTGAGTTGTAAATTAAGTATTTCTATATTCTAATTATTTTTATTTTACCGATTTCGTCAGACAAAACGCTGCTTTGGGTACCGCCACTCAATCCGCACTTTCTCAATTTCAGACAAAGTGGAGAACAGAGTGTCTTCATACTAGGTTTAAAAAAAGCTTCTAAAAAGTTTTTTCTCGGTCTACATTTATCGTAGAGAAATGGATTCTTTTGGTCGGACACCAAATATTCGGTTTTGGTTTCGGTTCAGCTTAGTTTCGGTTTCGATGGCAAAGCTGCCGAAACTTCTTGAAAAAATTAAAAAAAAATGTTTTTTGATGTTTAAATTTTTTCCACTTGTGTATAATTTTTTAATTTTTCACTCAAACTTCATGATCTTTGTAAAGAAGTCTCGGTTTTGGCCGAACCGGCTTCTCTTAAAATTACCGGCTTCCCTAAATAATATATACCGACTTCCCTAAAGATATTCTCTAAATTTACCGGCTTGCCTAACTAAAATTTTTGCCCCTTGCCACTAAGACACTCCGTTCTGTTAACATTTCCGTTTATCACTTTCTGCCGAAATTAAAACATTGCGTGATGAATAGCGGATCTCAGCGCTGCGCTTTTTACCAGAGTGAGGACATGAAGAACTAAATATTACATATTTGTTTTTAATATTTTCATTTTCTGGCGTGCAAATCGAACCCACAACTTGTCGCGTTTGCAGTCACACGCCACGTCAATATTTCATTATCTATATGAAACTTTCGTTGCTCACTAAGTGACTGACAGAACCTACCGCCGAAACTACTAGCAGTAGAAAGCTGAAATAATAAAGGATTTCCCGAAATTCCCACGGGTACTGGAAAAACGTGATTTTACATTTAACAGTCGACACTACGGAAGATAGGAATGTAAATAGTAAAGCAAGGCATAAGTTCACGCAAACGAAGTTACGACCGACAATTACTGTTTTATATCGATTTGTGCTTTAGATATTTTTACTACGAAAAAATACTATTGATTTGAATATTTTATAGACAATTGCTAAAGATGGATGGATATTAGTTACCCTTTTACGCGGACACTACTGAACAAATCTAGATAAAACTTTCCAGTATTGTAGCTTACAGATAAAAACAGCATATAGTTTACAATTTATAAAAAAATATATATTTTTTTAGTAATAAATATATCAGGGAAATTCAATTTTAAAGTAAATTGACGTGTCGTAAACTATTTATGATTCTTTCAGTTTATACATCGCAGTCTGACTGACTAATGGTGAAACTGTGTCGTATTTACGCGGCAAGGGAACCGAATGTATTCCTAAGAGGCTCTGTCATAGGCCGTTAGATAAATCTTATATAAAAGTGTTCTATAGATAGAGTTTTTATATTGAGATAAAGTTGTCACCTTTTGCCACAGATTTTTCATGCAAATATTTAAAAAAAGGGGACGCGATTATGGTCGCGAGTTCAATATTTCAAACTTTCAAATTATTTATAAATCAACATTTAAATATTCTTTAGTTCTCAAATAGGATCTTTCAAGCGTTTTCGAATTGAGATAAAAATGTTACAATACTGTCAGGCCAACAGAAAGCTGCCACCGGCTCGGAAGGCAATTCTGCTGAGAATAGCCGGTGAAGTATCCTTTTTTAAATAATTTTACAATAAGTTCTTAAATGAATTTAATTCCACACATTACTATCGGTGTAATATTTTTAGATAAAATAATATGATTTTCTTAATAATATGTTTTCAGTCGTGACTAAATTTTAATGAAATCATATGTGGGATATCAAAATTTTTAATGCTTTTTTCCGTCAAGTCCGATTAGGTAGTGATTAGACTTGGGTATTTTACTAACCCACAATTGTTATACACTTGCAGTGGAATGTAGAGAACGCGTTTGAATCGGTGAGTGCAGAAACAACGTAAGTCCGGATTTTCAAATTTTGCAAGAGGGAGAAAAACAACACGCATCTTGCCTTTCTAAGCTAGTTTAAATCGATTATGATTTTTTGAATTTTTTGTGACTTACGTTGTTTCTGCACTCACCGATTCATTTACGTAGTAATTTTTTTCCGCCTGCCTTACAAAATGCGGGAAACACAATGTTTTATATTTTGCTTAGATTAATATTGTTGTAAATTATTGTCACTTTAATCTAGTTTAAATAACTCTTAGTCCTAGTTATTCTTCTCTCTGAATACATTTTTTCTTTAATACAAAAAGTTTAATCAAATTCAAATAAAAAATATGTATAGTACTAATATATACAGTATATATTCAGAAATAGAATAATTACTAAAATCCCATACAAAGCAAGTCTCGTAATTCATTTGTGGCAATGTTCACCAAAATCTATCAACTCGTACATAAAATCCAGTGACGTAAACAACGACGTATTGCTCTAATGTAGTTGTACTGGTAGGTACAGACAAGGAAGTGTGCTAATGGCGAAATTGTGTCGTGAATACGGGCCAAGGAAATTGAATTGAAAGGCACTGCCTGAGGCGCCGATGAAAATAGTTTTGTTTTGTGAATACATTAGGGGATGTATAATTTACTTTTAGAATTAAATTATTGGAATATATATTTAGTTTGCTTCTGTTTACGATTTTGAAATGGAATCAAAATTGATAGTATTTGTAAAAGACTTTTTTTTATCCGACTGTCTGAGGAGGGTTATGTTTTTCGCGCGTATCATGTATGTTTGTAATATTCTTAATTATCTCGTATCTCCTAAACCCCTGGACCGAATTATATCATTAAGGTGACTAGATAGATCATATATACCTGGAAGGAACTTTAGGATATGTGATGTGGACCCTTAATTCAATATGGTTCTGAGTATCACGTCATGAGTTTAAAAACCAAAAAAATCGTTGATGGGTACCTGTGGGGTGACAATGAGTACCAAATTAGCACATCAAAATATATACCATATAAACAATTTTTTTTTATAGCTTGTTTTATTTGTATTTAGTTCTAAATTTGAAGAATTAGTTCAGTTGGGATTTTTGTTCTTTATAATTTAAAGTTTTATTCATCCATTAGGCTACACTTTTTTTTACAAATGTACAAAATTTCACCGAAGAAAGGGCACTGGTGTTACCCAGCAATGGCAAAGCCCTTCTACAAGTCGATCGAATGGATTTTCATCTTGGAAAATATTCGCTTTTTGCACTTCTTCTCCATAGAAACCTAATAAGGCCAAAATTCATATCTTCTTCGTCGGCATAATTTTCGTAAAAGAGATTGGAAAAATTTCCTGCCATTTTAATATATGCTCCATAGTAGCGCAGTGAAACAATTTAAATATGATTGTCTTGATTTCATCCACACTCCTGGGAATAATTATGTTCCCATTCAATTCAATTCATTCAATTTTAATTTTTTTTCTATTTTATTTGTTTTCATTCCTGCTTAAAAAAGAAATAAAGCGTGACATAAAGTGAAGAACTGTGTGCGTTGATTCTCAAGTTCTCTGACCAATACTCCTGAAACGGAAAAGAACCTTAGTTGAAAAACAAAATATTAACATATAAATACTTTGTGGTACATCAACTCGTAAACCCCGCATCAACTAGCGTTGGTCGCGCACAGGCGATGGCCGGCACCGCGCCCACCAGCTCACAGAAACGACCACGATCCGCGAATCTCCTGCAAGAAGAAGAGACGCCCACCACGCCTTAACAACGTCGATAGGAGTTCCGCACAAACTAGAGAGGTAAGTATTATGAAACACGCGATAGCTAGTTCAGAAGTGCAACAGCGTTTAAAACGCGAAATTGTATGTAATTGAGTATTGAAAATGTTGTATAATAGCTAGGCACTTTAATATAACACGCATAGAAATATAGTAATTTCAATGAAGTGTAAAATATGTGTTGTCTTTAGTAACGTGTGGCAAGTTACATTATATAAAGTGTATGTCACACACATGGTAAAATATTATTTTTATACTTCTCCTAACTTTAACTGTGCCAAATTTCTCATACTCTTCCACATTTTTTTTCGTAAAAAAGAAATTAATAGTTTTTTCTTAGCGTATTCATATATAGATGTCTAGATACAAATAATATATTTTTATTAATTATATGTAAATAGACAATGAGATAGATTTAGGGAAGTCTAAATCTACATTTTGAAGTTTGGAAGCTCGTGTATGTGAAAGAGTTGAGACTCACGTGACCCAATTTTTTCAGAGAAAGAAAGGTAATAGTGAATTCTTCGTACATGTGGTTCGCAATTTTTTATATGGCAATTTTTGCAAACGATGCTATAGTACTATATATACATTGAAAAAATATCAACATGTTTATGTTTTAGTTTTTGTTTATAAAAATGTAATACAGTGTAATTAGTATTTAAACATTTTTTATTTAGAATACTGAGATTGTATGAAAATACTTTAAATAATCATATAATCTGCCATATCTGTATATAGATGTATCTCTATGTACATGTTATAAAATCAATAAATATTAATGATTCCTGTCAGACGCACAAGCGTAAACGCTATAGGTTGTGGGTTCGATTCCCACTCCAGGAAATGAAAAAATATTAAATAATATTTAGTATTTTTATTACCCCGCTCTGGTAATTAAGGCAAAAGCGCGGCATTGAGTTTCGCAACTCGTGCTATGCAACTCCTCAATATGGCGGAAAGTGTGGAACGGAAAATGTTCAAAGAGAACGGAGTGTCTTAACACTAGGTTCTCTGGTTCTCTCTGCCTACCCTGCTATGTGTGGGATACAGCGTAAAGCGTGAAGCTAAATATGAATGCCAGCTACTTTACTTATAATGAATGCATTTGATTTCCCACCTGCCCTTTCATCATTGCTCAAAATTAAACTTTTTGCACTGCGTTCTATATTATTCATTTCTTTATTTTTGCATAAACACGCTGTATATGAATATGGATTAGTTTATGTTAGTTTTTATTCACTTTTTTCTGTCCAACTTTGTTGGTAATATGTGTAATGTTAGATTATACAGTATGTTTTATAATATGAATTCAAATTGGAATAATATGATTTTATTAAATATCTTTTAGTGTTTGACTTGTAATTCGAAATACCAGTGAAGATGATTGTGATAATTGATCTGTTGATCTGTGATTCAAGTTAATAATGCAAACTGCGTACTAAGTCTTAAATCTGGAATGTCTTAGCTTATTATAGCCGACTTCAAATAAAATTCACTAAAAAGTAACGTTATGACTTTAAAACTATTTAACAGATCTTAATTAAATTTAAATAATTTTAAAAAAGCTAGCTATATATATATATATATATATATATATATATATATATAT
>JAKGSA010000605.1:302029-332988 GCA_033558755.1 Philaethria dido
TATATATATATATATATATATATATATATATATATATTAATATATACATAGTGCTATATATAGTGCGATATAATTTAAAGCACTTTTTAGCACTAGCAATAATTTAAAAAACAGAATCATCAAAATTGGTTCACCCAACAAGTAATGCGGTAACACACTTAAAAGATACGGTTGAGTTGAGAAACTCCTCTTTTTTTACCTTTACGCTGTGTGCCGCACCATAGCAGGGTAGGCAGAGGGAAAGAACCTAGTGTTAAGACACTCCGTTCTCTTTTAACATTTCTATTCGTCACTTTCTGCCGAAATGAGGCATTGCGTGTTGAGTGTACCATCCTTTAGCTTTGTTACCATCGTTTTCTTTAAAGGAAATTGATTTTAAATTATAAATATTAATTTATATTGTCACAGGTAACTGTCAGTGGCGTGACAGTTGTCATAACGGAGTACAAACCGAAAAAATCGGTTTCAACGAGTTCCAGCGACGTGGAGTCGTCTAATGATGCAAGACCTTGATCTCTTATTTCATTGATCTATCTACCCTCAGCATTCTCTCGTTGCATATATGAAAAAATAGTAGAAAATTACTAATTAATTGTTTTTCATACTACATGAAATGCTTTAAATTTAAAATATATATCTAAACGATATATAATTTTCGTAATGGATTATTCTATTTATTTATATAGGAAATAACTCCAAATAATGTTAGGAAATATCGATTTTAAAATTAAATAAAATCGATGATAAATCGATTACGTTAGGTTATTATGTTGAGGGTAAGTAGATCATTTTATATCGTCTCACGTTTCGACTTATTCAGAACTATTAGCTTTGTGTATTTTAAGCGTAGTTATAATTTGTATTCATAATATTTATTATTTTAACTGTAATCTAATTTAGTATCGGAAATGGAGCTGCCATGTGTGAATTGCTTTCAACTATTTATTTAGAATTGTATTTATTTAATATTATTGGGTGGCCATTTAGAGCTATGTTCTTTTAAATTAATACTAATAACTGAAATTTTAATTTATTTATTATTAGTTTCTTATGTCTTAATTTGAAAGAATATATTGGAATTTTGGTACTCTTGTGTATATAGGCGAAGGACCAGCGGGGCACTGCCGAGTTGTTGAATTGTAAATATAATGAAGGAATTGTATAGATTATTTAAATTAAAACCTTGACCTTTTTTAATGCGCTAGACTTCCTCACTCGAATACCGACACTTTTGGACAAACTAAATGCCAGATCTCTAAACCTTGGGTGTCCTACAGTTAACCCTTAAAAGATATACAATTTTGATACAACAATAGGCTTATGTAAATATTCACTTCCGAGCCCAACGATGGCTATAAAATGAATTTAATAATACGACGCACAAAAATAAATTTTCTACCGACAATATTTTGTATAAATACGGTTTTTTTATGGATAACAATTGCAGTCAAATTTAGTGCCTAAACGAAAATGTTTGAATATACAATTTTAGGGAGTTACATTAGCATTCGGTAATGATTTTGCGAAGTGCTAAGAATGAAGGTAATGTGCCACACATAAATCACACATTATTAAATAATTATTAATGATATTTTATCATTATTTTTACAAGCACTTAATCATCGATTCACAAGTTTTGACACACAATTAATGATAAATTGTTTATTAGATTTGTATGTCTATTACAAATTTTGGGCCAAACTTGGCTTAATATAGAATTTGTTCAAGATTAGCCAACTCTTGGCCAATTATTGGTGTTGACCACACGTTATACGGCGTATTATTGTTTTTACAATACAGTTTTATATAATGATATACCGAATATAATCGAATTGTTGAGAACTCATTTGTAATAAATATATTTGCGCGTGAAAGGTTAAGGATGAGTGTTAATTACCAAAACACTAGCTAATATTGTGTTCGAAGCGTTAAATAAGTATTTATTTTAGTTTTAAGTTTCTATAGTGAATCACAAAGTTTCATATTAAATAGTCTAGTTTTCATGTTATCCTACTGGAGGATAGATTGTTGTATGCCTCGCTTTAGGCCTATTACGCACTGTCGACTGGTCGCCGGCAAAATGGTCGACAACTATCAAAACATGGGCGACTATGACGAGAAGATCAAGCCGAGCGATAGAAACACAAGTATATTATTATTACGATTAGCATATCCCTTGATAAATCCCAAATAACTTTACGAGATTCTACTTCCATTTTTTTGTGTCGAAAGACTTCATTTTTGTGAGTAGTGTGTCGTCGTTACGACAGTCGCTCGCAGTCTAAACGCTTCCATTTGAAGCCGTACTGCTTTTGGTCGCCAGCGACTGGCAGTTGCTTGTGCTCGAGTTGCCCGAGCGACCGACTGTATTAAGTCACTGTCGCTGTCGACCAAGTTCACGGCGACCAGTCGACAGTGCGTAATAGCTCTAAGGGGTTGCAGGTTAGAATAACTTTATGTTTGTAAGGATGGCTATACGAAATAGACCAATTTCAAGATATAAGTATTTTTTTAATACTATTTTTTTTTTGATTTTTCAATGATTTGTTAGGTTTTCGTAGGAAAATTTTAAATGTAGTGGGATTTTTTCGTTTATTTTCGTTATCTGGATGTAATGTATCTTTACCAGGTGTGAATAGGCTAACAAGTATATATTTTTTTTTATATATATTTTTATTTATAAGGTGAATAAATGACTAAATTAAAAAATCAATCAAGTCTGAACTTTCAGGTAGCAATGTATTTAAATAACAGTGTTTTTTTTTTTAATTTGACGCTGTATCTCGCACATAGCATATGGGTAGGCAAAGAGAACCGGAAAACCTAGTGTTAAGACACTCTGTCCTGTTAACGTTACCATTCCCCACTTTCCGCTGAATTAAGGCATTTGAATAACATAAAAACAGATTTTACAGATAAAAGCTGTAGCCTGAAAAGTTACGCAATTTCGACTTATTAATATACACGCCTGGTAGAGACATGATGATTGTCGGAAGTAACGAGGATTCGAGTCCCACTACGTTGATTCTTTTACGGATTTTGTGAACTTTGAAATATAAACTTTTTGGGTATTATTTTGTGTGTCTAAATATTTTTTTTGTAAAGAAGTAAACTCGCTAGATGTCAGTAGAGTATAAAACAAGTATTAAATATATTAATATGAATATATTAGCAGCGATTCGTATTTGGCAAATGCAACGCGATATTTTTATACAGCAAAGGAGTTATGGGCCAAGTGCAGAATTAGCTGTTGATATGCCGGAATTAAATAGGTCCCATATATATAAAAAAAATATAATTTAAATATAAATGTTTAGAATTATTGATATAAGTAATATATTTTTAATGGGATCAAATTTCTACCGGAAAAAATGGTACTAGCCTTTCGCTCTAGCTCTTTCTTATAGTTATAACTGAACTGTACCTAAATAAACATAATAACTTTAAATCGGCGATGAATCACAATATTCACATCTGAAACAGACTCATTCACTTTTAAACCAAAAATCTTTTATTCTAAACTACATTGTATATACAATTTTATTCAAATACTATCTGTATCATCCCTTTAGGTTATGTTATGTGTTTTTCTAGGAATTTCGGAAAATTCTTCTTAATGCTCCCTTCACTCCCTCAAGGGAGCCCATGACAAATTTCAGCTTTCTGATGGCTCAGTAGTTTCGCTTTGTACGTTGTTTATCAGGTCACTATGCCAAATCTTATGGCGTAAATTTAAATATAGATTTAGATCTTTTAATTCAACGTATTCATTTAAATTAGAAAAAAAATAGCAATTGAAATTAACACCAATTTAAGTATAAAACAGTTTGTATTACATTTGTAGTATGTTTGTAGAGTTTTTAATACCATCGATGCATATACGATAATGTTATAGCAGTTTTTTATTCTCGATATGTCGACATAAACACGTTTTTTGTGCTTTTTTATTAATTAAAATTTAAAACTTGTTGAAGATTTTGTAAGGATTAAGATTTTATTATTATTAAGGAAATAAATATTTCAGTATATATTTTTTCCAGCTACAGTTATATTGTAAGAGAGAACTTACTTACGTACTTACTTAGCTTCACGCTGCATCCCGCATGTAGTGTTAGGACACTCCGTACCCCACTTTCCGCCGAATAGAGGCATTGCGTGTTGAGTGGCGGAACTCAACGCCGCGCTTTGCCTTGTTACCAAACCCAGGATATGAAAACTTCCGTTTCCTGGAGTGGGAATTGAAAGCACAACTTGTCGAGCTTTCAGTCACACGCTTGTGCCTCAGCGCCACGACAGGCGTTAAAATGGAGTGATTAAAATATTTTTATTTATAAAAATTTCCCTCAAGTGGGAATCGAACTCACAACCAATTGAGTTTGCATTTAGATGCTATTCCACTGCATTACCATGGTCTTACATGTAATAAAAATCCAGTATATAAAAAAGATATTCGCGTATATTATATTTGTCTGGACGTGTCAGTAAAGCATTTATAATATTGTGAGTATGACGTTTCAATTGAAATACGAGACACATCGTGAGAAATGTTCCAGCAGTAATAATTTTCATATACGAGTGTATGTCAAATTTTGATTGACAAAATTTTGGGCTCTATATAAAAAATGGGGGCAAAAACTTGTACCTTTTAGTAAGGGATAGTTTGAGAATTTTTAAGTAAATAGTTATTCAATTTTATTTTGAAATAAAATATATTTAAGAACCCTCGTAGAGCAGTGAGATACTGACTATAAAGATCGTTGCGTCACTCAATACGCTGTCTTGAATCCGGAAAGATAAGAGCGTAGTGTCTTGACTTGACTAGTGTCTCAAGAAAAAAAAAATAATATCATGTTTTCAATTTAAAAATGAATATATTAATTATCTTTACTTTTTTATTTTCACGTATGTTATTTCCTATTTCCAGCCATTCTTTCACTAGAATGTGGTGGTTCTGATGGCGAACTATCGCGGCCACTGCATTATACCCACTCCCATCTGAACACTAGGTCGGCAACGCATTAACAACTCCTCTGGTGTTGTAAATGTCCATGCGCGACGGACCACGTATCAGGTGGTCCTACTGTTCGTTAGCTATCCTTCGTCAATAAAAAAAAAATAGTTTGGCAATGGAAACCTAATGTTAAGACACTTCATTTTTGTCTTTCCGCTTACTTTAGCGTCAACTTACTGTTGGAACAGGTAAAAAAGCCAATTTTTGAAAGTTTTTAAGAAAAAAAATATTCTTGATTGGCTTGTCACTTGAGTTAAAAAAAAAACTTAATTTTTAGAAAATCTACAATACATTCACAATCTACCCAGTTTATTATATACTTATAATATATTTTTTTAAATAAAACCCTTTTCAGACTGTCGTTCCTTTGTGTTTATGTTGGCAAGTGTGAGAGGGGCCTTAGATGAAATGAATATAGAATAAAATAACTTATGTTGCTCATTACTATTTGACTGATTTATTTAATTTTTTTTTCTTTTATTAATTTAAATTTTACAATTTTTTTCTTGCAAAAATTCTTTTTTTTACTTTTTTTTTTAAACGTGGTTTGGTATTTTTAAGTATTTTTTTGGTAATGTTTGAGTATATTTCTGCTGAATGTTAACTTAATGTGTAAAAGTAGCGCTAAATGTTAATTATTTTTAAGTCCTATATCGATGCATTGTACTGTATATAAAGAATGTGGAAATTGATTTCGTATATTTTATTTATTCTCCCATAAATATTTGAATCTAGATAAAATTTGTATTGTAATACATTTTTAGGTATATAAAATCTTATATTTTTAGCTCATTGACTGGGTTTGGTAACAAGGCAAAGCGCGGCGTTGAGTTCCCACTAGACCTAGATCACTCAGCACGCAATTCTTCAATTCGGCGGAAAGTAGGGAACGGAATTGTTGTAAGAGAACGGAGTGTTTTAACACTAGGTTCTCTGGTACCCTCTGCCTACCACCTAACAAAATGCGGAATACAGCGTGAAACTATAAAATAAAATCCCCCGAATTTGGAAAAATAATCATAATTTTACCGAGTGGGTGTCCACCCCGCGACCATTGTGTTATAATCGGACGTTGTATCAGTGCGCCGTATTATAAAAAATATCACTTTAATCCATTCATTAAGTCCACGATGGTTCTTTGGGATGTGTCCGCCTGTAAAGGCTGTGGGTTCGATTCCCACCCGGATTCATGACTAAATTCAAATTATTTACATTTCTCCGCTCGACGCGACGAAGAGATTCGCCACTCTACACCTAATGTTAAAAATTTGGGCAGAAAGCTTAAAACAGAGTGTCTATACACTAGACTATCTAAGTGTAAAGCTAAATAAAAGCAAAATAAGATATTTAATGACCACATTAATTATTCCAACGTAACTCTCATCTGAAAGACGATGTGAATGTGTTGTGTCGTCACCGCGTTTGGCATACGTATGGGTAAGTTGTTCCACTGGAAGTAAGGCGATATGATGCTTTAAAATATGGCAGGTTGGTATGGTTTTGACTATCTTCTATAGTGTATCTTGTAGAAAGAAATAAGGTTTTGTTTTTTTTATTTATAATTAGTTATAATTGTGTTTAGATTATATAATAAAAAACAAACAGTGAATAATAAAAAACAAAAATAAATAAATATTGCAATAAAAATACAGAAGAGACAAATTAAAAAAAAACTAAGTCAATTTCATATTTGTACGCATTGTTGTTTAAAATTTCAAAATCATTTTTTTTGGGTTTTACAAATTTATTCTATTTAATACTTTTCATCTTTCGTAATACATGAATTTTCAGTTTGAACGAACGAATTTGTAACTTTGGATTTCCGCCACTCAAATAACAATATTTACGAAGTCGGGCTGCAAAAAGAACTAAGATCTCTCTGTCTACTCTCTATATGCAGGATAAAATATGAAGTTCAGAAAAAAAAGATTAGTTATTTTTAAATCTCATCATATATAAAGCTTACAGTGGACGTACGGTGTCGGCACTCTTTGAGGGCGGCGTCTTTTTGCTGCACGCCACTGGCCGGAATATCTGATGCTACCTCGTAACTCGTAAGCTAGCTGCCGTAGCTACCATCGTGCAATGAGATAGCGAGCAAGTATATTATGTTTAATTATAACAGTACTTGTACTATTTAGAGGGAAAATTATAGTTTTCTTGTTTAGAACTTTCTTAGTGAAGTAGGATGTCAACGTGGTGCAGTGGAACAGCGTTTTTATGTAAACATTATGGTTGTGCATTCGATTCCAATTCAGGGGATTATTTTTATAGTTTTATGCTGTATCCCGGCTAGGCAGAGGGTACCAGAGAATCTAATGTTAAAACACTCCGTTCTCTTAAAACAATTCCGTTCCGCACTTTCCGCCGAATTGAGGCATTTCGTGCTGAGTCTGAGGTCTAAATAGATGTAGTTAAGTAGTCCTTGTAAGCTGCTTTCTCAACTACACGCAAGATGAACGCAATGCGGTGTCGGTGCTGTATGAGCTTATATAAAGCTATATTCCTTCGCAGTCTACGTACTTTTATTTCTAAGGAAGAGGTTTATAGAATTATTTAAATAGCGCTTATATTAAAATATATGGAAAATATTTAGAATATAGTACACAAAAATTGTAACATGTCTTAAAATTTTGTTTTATTTTAATATTTATATTGTGGGTTCGATTTCCACTCCAGGAAATGGAATTTTTCATTTCCTGGTTTTGGTAACAGGGCAAAGCGCGGCGTTGAGTTCCGCCACTTAGCACGCAATGCCTCAATTCGGCGGAAGGTGGGGAACGGAGTGTCGTAACACTAGGTTCTCAGGTTCCCTCTGCCTACCCTGCTATATGCGGGATACAACGTGAAGCTAAAAAAAAATAAAAAGACCATCTCAGTAAAAAAATCCTATGAGTATAAATTTCAAGTACATTTTTCGCACGTTGGTCATATTTCCAAACCCACTCCCACTTCGATGTGAGCGTCGTAAACGCGTTGTAAAATACTTTTTACTTTACTGCAGGTGACTGCGTAAATAACTTTACGAGCTCGCCTTACCCGGACCTCGTGTAGTGGGACGAATTTGATTTGTCTTATTAAATTATTATTAATTTATAATAATAATATTATTGCGGCCCGGTCTGACTATAAGCGAGAGGGTTGTGGGTTCGGTTACCGTTCGGGGGAATTTTTTATTTTTTTTAAGTATAAATCATTAGAAATAGTAAAATATTTTAAGAAACCGCATAAAAGTTTGACTTGAATCCGCGCTAAAAATAAACATTAAAAAGAATCTGTTATTTTCTTTTCCTCACTCTGGTGAAACAAAGGGCCGCGTTAAGTTTCGCCACACAAGACGAAATGTCTCAGGATCCAGGCGGATAGTCTTTACACTAGATTTTCTGTGACTACCTTGAAAAAAATATTATGAAATTATAATAGATATTCGTTTCCTGGGTTTGGTAACAAGGCAAAGCGCGGCGTGAGTTCCGCCACTCAGCACGCAATGCCTCAATCCAGTGGAAAGGGGGGAAAAAGGGGGGGCTGTATGCGGGATAAAGCGTGAAGTTGTTATTCTTTTCTCCGTTCTGGTAAGAAAAAGCGCAGCATTGTCTGTTTCGAATATCGATATATTTGAAACCTAAGAAATATGGAAAAAGGAGTGTCCTTACACTAAGCTCTCTCTCTACCAGTGGCGAGGAGTGATATATTTTAAAAAGGTAAACGAATAAAATTTAGGGGAGCCGGTATATTTTTAGGGAAGACAGTATAGGATGTATCGTTCGAATTCATCTTTTTTTCTTTAGGTGGTTTGATGAAGATGTCAGAGCTTGTTTTTTTGCAACTTTATACCCAAAATTTCCTGGCGTCCTTTGTTTAGGTCTCATACTTGTTTTTTTACAAATCCGATGGGAACTCTGTTATATGGACTCCCAACACTGCTCTCTACCTACTCTAAGCTATATGCGGGATATGAGTGAAGCTTATAATAAAAAAGCAAACTATTTAATCAATCGTACTATACTGTACGATATTTTACAATGTTACGTATTTTAGTAAAGTTTACAGCCAATGGCGTTACGTGCGAATATGACGCATTACTCATATATGACACTGAATAAAAAGGAAATGAGGTTGCGGTTATCCCGTAAACTGTTTTAAGGTTCATATTTTTGTTCATATAGCATATATGTTACCTATTTATATAGGTACTTAGAAATATACTAAGATTAAAGCATGTATAAATAACTTATCTTCATTTCGATCTTTTCGTCACATATTCATTTTGTGTTATTTAAACAAAAAAAAGAAGCTTTTGAAGGAAATTATTATAAAGTTTTTACTGGGTTTATATGAATACTATAAATTTAAATTAAAACAGTCTACAGTAGTGTACTCTAAGAAAGAGCGACAGTAGATTCCTTAAGTGTTTTTTTTTAGCTTCACGCTGTATCCCGCTTATAACAGGGTAGGCAGAGGGAACCTGAGAACCTAGTGTTAAGACACTCCGTACCTAAAGTGATTTATTGCAGATATTTTTCACTTCTACGCATTGATAAGAGAAAACACTGCGTTCAGTTCCGCCAATCTATACGCTTTTGAATATGAGTGGAAACTGGACTACGGAGAAATTTAGCGTTAGGTTCTCTTTGACTACCTTGTTGAGTGAGATTAAGCGTGACGCTGGAAAAAAACACCAAGTGTTCAATATGCAAGTGCATAAATAATAATATATTTATAATATTTCAGCTTTAAAGCCTTATAAATCTCCTTTACGAGGTAGAGTCAAAATAGTGAGAATTTATGAGAAACCAGAAAAAATATATAAAACGCCGAAAAAAATCCGTCATGAAAGCAAAAGTTATTAATCCGTCGAACGTATAAACGTGTCACCTACTCGTATATTACTGACACGTTTAGAGCAATATTTTTATGGATTCCATAGAAAATGAATCTGTTATTACGTTTTTTTTCTTATAATAGGAACTTATATATTATAAGATATGTATTTCTACATTTTTTACCCGACTGTCAGTGAGAGTGTGCTATGTTTTTCGCGCGTATCATGTGCGGTTTGTAATATTCTTTATTACTCTCATATCTTCCAAACCCCTACGATGTCACCCCACTATTCCTTTATTATAAAGGAATAATTAGGGTGACGTTGTGATTATAGGTATTCGTATTCCAAGTGTTTATAGATGTGTGTCGTCACTTTTACTCTAAAGGCAATTACGTCATGATAATAAAAATAAAAAAAATTCATGTTGATAGCACGTGAGGGGTAAGTGTCAAGTGAAAGCGAAGGACTCGACTATAATTACTTCAAATATATATCACAACAAGCTATACGGTAGCTACTTATTTGTGGCTTGGTTTCTGTATTTAAAGAATCACTGATCCAGTGCTGGTTTTTGTTTTTTTATGTGATTATGTGTTCAGGGGTGTGTGTGTATTAAAGATGGACTACATTTTTTATTTTTAAAATTTATAAACGTCTTTCATCACGAAATATCTTGAAACACTAGGGTTTTCTCTGGTTACCCCTGCATGGAATAAAGCGTGAAGCTTTTGTTTGGTGGTAGGAGGTTCGTCCTCCGTCTGGCCTTCGCGACCACTATCATAGTCAAAACGAACCGCCAATATCTTATGATGTGTTCCGGGTTCGATGGCATGTAAGCCAGGTTTTCCTTTCCCACCCATCCTTTCCCAAAATGGTGGTTCCGATAGCGGACGCCACATTGAACCTCCCTTTCCATCTGTGGACCTCTGAAGCGTAAGGCACGCATCTAGTACATCTCTCAGGGGTTGTAGATGTTCATGGGCGAAGGTAACCACTTACCATCAGGCGCGTCCTGCTCGTTTTGGCCATCCTGGTATCCATAAAAAAAAAAAAGCTAAAAAAAAACTGTAAAATAAATTATTTTCCAGTAGTTAAATCTACTGATATACAGCATTTCATAAAAACGCAGGTGGTCTTTCTATGAAAAAATAGCTGATGTAAGCAAAACAACATTTAAAGTAGTTAAATAATGATTTGAGAAATATATATTTATTACTCCCTTTGTAAGTGTCCTATATTACAAGTATACTAAATAATAGTCGCACTTATTATTTATAGGGCGATCTGATTTAATATGCGAGATTATATTCTCGTCACTCCATTTTTCTTATGTAAAATTTACAATTCAACAGTTCTATGAAAAATGTTTTTAGCTGGGCAAATCAATATTTCTCCTGGTTTAAACTTTTATTTATACTTATATTTGCGTGGTGATTGAGTTTCGCCACTCAACACGCAATGCTTCATTTCGGCGGAAAGTGGGGAACGTAGCGTTCGACATCAGGTTCAGCGTGAAGCCATGTATGTATGTATATATGTACTTTTATTTATATTTATAAGCAACTTGCTTGAAAAATGTAAATCTAATGATACGCAATATTTTCATAGTATGAAACCTGATGCACCAGACGTCCAGGATGACTTTTCAGTGAAGTAAAACATTTCTGAAGCATCGTGGGTTTTTATTAAAAAAAAATTCTAAATTTTTCAAATTTCTGGAGTTACTAGACGAATTTGAATTAAGGTTTTTTTTTATGGATATTGAATAGACTGGAATGACTTAGTCTAATGGTTTTTCATTGCGGCATTTTTCTTTTAGGAATAAATATCGAAGGAATAATATATACAATGAGGAACTTTTAAAGACTAGAAGAAATAGGTAAGTTGTTCCATAAAGTAGTTGTTCAGCATTTTTGGAATCTTATTTGAGTTTTACAGTGTGAATTTTTATAATGTCATAATTTATATATTTTACAGTAAAGCTGGGAGTACCTCTACGTGGTGTACCTTCAAATTGGACCTACTTTTGAATTTGAATGACAATGAAAATAATAGAAATAGTATGCAAGTTACGGGCAACAACTGATTCTAATTATAATATTTATACTGATTTCTCCTCTAGTAAGATTTGAACCCACCACATTATCGACCAACCATCGGGTCTAAGCTGTAATATCTACTACGTTACAACGACATGTCTTTATATTTGACAGGCAGTTCCAATCGGTCAACGTCTAGCAAAAACTTAACGTAAGCTTGAAACTCAGTTCCGTAGTTAAAATCTAGAAATTTCTAGTAGTTCCTAGTTTTTTCATTATATAATATCCCACATAATACCTAACATGCTCCGTAATATTAGTAGCATCGGCAAAAGTGCAATATGCAGGTTCCGTATATTAATACGGCGGATTTAATCAAGTCGGAATGAAAAATGCCTGCGGGCCCCCGCGGCATGGAAACTGCTTGTACTGACGACAAGAAAATCATATTTTAACTTAGTATTTATTATTTTTATGGTACCTTACTCTAGTATTATGAGGCATGGCGATGTTTATCCCAGTTTCGAATTAGTACTCACAACCTTCGTAAAGTACAAGTGCGATGTTTTTCAACTCTCCTGAAGTGCTAGAGGAAATACAACAAAGATTAAGAACGAAGAAGAATAGTAGTAGAAGGATTATTAATTAATAATAGAGTAAGATTATAAATTTCTAAATATATGCATATCTTTTTATTACACCCAAATATGCATAAATGTTAGCTATTCTTGTATAATAAGCTATATTACTGTAAGGTTTTATCTACCTTTGATGTTCGAAGCATTTTTTACGTGACGGAGTAACATCTATCCATTCATTTCCAAATTTTTTTTTTAATTTTTTTTTTATAACTTCACGCTGTATCCCGCATATAGCGGTAGGTAGAGGGAACCAGAGAACCTAGTGTTAACACTCCACTTTTCAACATTTCCGTTCCCCCACTTACACATTAATTTCCACCCTGACCAATAAACATTTATAATAAGTATTCGAATGTATATATGAATGATTTTTCGTTCGAGATGTATTGTTTAATAAGAGAACTTTACTTTATATGGATGAATGACTAAGGAATGAGAAAGGAACAACAGGACAACGACAAACAAGGATTGGTGATGGATTTTCGCATCAAAGATGGGTACGGTAATTACTATTATTGATAGAACAGTTAAATAATTTCAGAAATATTAACTGTAAAAAAAAATTAGTTACAATTTTGAAATTATTATTATTATAATTTAGTTCCCAACTTCTATACTATCTGTACCAGGGTGGAATCGCAAAGGGTTGCAATAATGAGCAGAATGAAAAATGGCCGCGCGGGGTACGTATTAAACATCCCCTATATTGTGTACCTAATCGTTCTAGACTTATACGTACAGTGTAGGCTTTTGAAAATGTTACATACATGCGAATATCATAGGAACATATGTAAAACTAGCTTTTAGCATGTCTTTATCTGTGCTAGGCCATCGTGGCACAGTGGTACAGCGACTGTAAACGCGATTGGTTGTGGTTTCGTACAGGTCACTCAGGGGAATGATTATAATTTCTCCGTCCGGGTAAGTCAAAGCGCGGCGTTGAGTTCTGCTACTTATCATGCAATGTCTGAATTTCGCGTGGAAAGTGAAGAACGGAGTGTCTTCCATTTAATCACACAACAAACAGTTTTTACCCAGTCATAGCATAAGCCCATCCAATAGACAAGACCAATCGGTTGTAGGTTCGATTTCTACTCCGGGAAATGATTATATTTAAGTTCATTTCTCCGCTCTGGTAAGATAAAGTGCAGCGTTGAGTTCGGCCACTTGTCTCGTAATATCTCAAATTGTGATGAAAAACGGTGAATAAAATGTCTCAACACGTTTCTCTCTGTCACTACCCTGCTATGATGGATAAAGCGTGAATATGCTTTTTTTCGCAAAATAAATTCGCGTTGCCTTATTTGCCTACGTATTTTTTTAATTTAATGTATTTCCAATGCATTATTATAAAATATATTACCTTTCTGCAATTCCTGTACATATAAACTATACCAAATTTCATATACCTATGCCCGCACCAGTTATAGCTTATAGACAAAGTCGAGGCGAAACTCTAGCAATAAATCTCAGTAATATAATTAAACGGTATCGGTTACGTCCTTAAACGCTAAACCATGCACCTGCCAATTATAATCTACCCAGCACTTAGTATCAACGTGCGAAATAGAAAGGAACACTTACGGCAAATAACGAATTGAATTAAGAGTGAATGACAGAATAAACTTTGCTGAAAAACCGACAATTATGTAATTTTGGTATTTTTGGTAATACTAGATTAAGTAGACTGTTGTGTGATGACCTACCTACCTACCTAACTTCACGTTTTATCCCTAGCGGAGTCAGAGAGAACGGAGCGCCAAACGCTACGATCCCTTCACGCCTCTTTCGCCTCGTCCACAGTCATTACCTTCCTCCTACCTCTTTATGCATGCCCTCCGGGCGGCCCTCATGCTTTTTACGTGACCTTCCTCCAGTATCATTGATACTGTGTTCTTGTTGTATGGTGACTTAAATAGATATACGAAAAAAAAGCTGATTGACGCTTTCGTTTATTTTTCCGTTAAATAACCTATTTTTATGTACACTATCGGTTGCACTCATTTTAAAATTGCTATACAAACCCAAATAACGGATGCGCAAATTGTCGTATCTCTTTTAAGCCATTAATTTAATTTAAAATCGCAATCTGCATATATATCTTTTTCCAACCTTCTTTTAATTTGGCAAAATATTATGTATGTAGGAGGTACTGATTTATAATTGTAATCGTGTTAGCTTATATTTGTTTTATATATTTGTTTATGTTCTTTCGCTGCAGATTTTCGTTTAAAAAATATTAAAAATATTAATTTCGCCATAAAGCAAAAGCGCGGCGTTGAGTTCCGCCATTCAACACGCAATGCCTCAATTCGGCGGAAAGTGGGGAACGGAATTGTTGAAAGAGAATGGAGTGTCTTAACACTAGGTTCTCTGGTTCCCTCTGCCTGCCCTGCTACATGCGGGATATAGCGTGAAGTTGAACAAAAACAACAAATTTCACCATTTGTAAACTATGATTATTTTTTATAAAAAAGGAATAGAAGAAAGGGATACACTACCTATCATATAAAAAAGAGTCGTCAAAATTGGTTCACCTTGTAAAAATTATGCGATAACACATAAAATACAGTCGATTTCAGAACCTTCCCTTTTTTGAAATCGAGTACATAATTTCACGCTGTATCCCGCATATAGCAGGGTAGACAGAGGGAACCTAGTGTTAAGACTCCGTTCCCCACTTTCCACAGAATTCAGGCATTGCGTGCTGAGTGGCGGAACTCAACGCCGCGCTTTGCCTTGTTACCAAACCCAGGAAATGAAAAATTCCAAACCATTCCAAGAAATCAGGTATAAATTATTTTCATCTCTCCGCTCTAGCAAGACAAAGCGCTGTGTTGAGTTCCGCCACTCAACATGCAATGTCTCGAGTTCTGGTGGAAAGTCAAAGTGTCTTTACACCAGTTTCTCCCTAACTGCCCAACGTGAAAATGAAATTTTAACGCGTCGACTTAAATTACGTTCACACGGCAATATACCTAACGAACAGTCGATTTTTATTTGCTTTTTAAGCGAATAAGCAACGGGATGTTCAAACAATATTTTTTCATTCATGTAGAAAACGAACAATCTCAGTTTTTGTGTGACCGTCACCTGTCACCGGCAAATTCCATAAACGTATTAAGCGATCGTTTTGTTGCGGTGGCAACGGTGTGCGATCGGGGCTCCGGCTCTATCTGCCTCACTATTTTTTTAGACCTATACCTTACTTCTCATGGTGGCGGATATTGCAGACTTTTTAACATCGTCTGGCGAAATTTTGACGTTCAATTTCATTTGCTTTTAGACTTTTGGTATGGAGAAACTATTTATACGTTTTTGTGAGGATTATTCACTTTTTTAAATTGTTTTGACGGTGGCTACTGTACTGGAACTCCAGACTTAAGTTCCTTTCATAATAAACGGGTATATTTTTTTGGATTTTCATCTTCAAATCCTCTGTATATCAACGATTCGAAAACTTTACCAAACAAGTCATGTTTATCCTAGTCCTTAAGACGCTAGATTTGTGAATAGGATACTTAAGTAACAGAATATTATTATCATAATTAATAATTTGACATAGCTTAGTAGTAAATTCAAGAATCTCGTAGTCAAAATTAATAGAATTAAATGCCTTTCAGTTTTATTACTAACTTACAGTATGTTCTTTTGAATTGAATTGATTATATCTTCTTTAGTTTATTGTTATAGATTCTTATACAAAGTTTAAATCAGCGGGAAGGGTACATGTGATAAGTACTTTCTCAGTTCAGTTGAGTTCTTTAGTTATGGCGCTTCGAACGTGCCAGTTGAGCACAAATCATTTCGTCAATGTCACGTTGTATGGAGAACACACAGAGGAATGATCGGTAAAAAAGTACCTTCTCAAATGCAATAAAATAAAGAATAAAATAAAGAAGAGACACAAAGAAATTCGTTCAGAATTTTAAAATGTGTCATTTTAATTAAAGCTTTATTCTGCATAAAAAGCGTTTTTAAAAAAGTAAAACACGTCTAATAGTGTATAATTGGCAGTTATTAAAGCTACTAACAGTACCAGCCCTCTATTCCTGTTACATTGGATACGAATTAAAATTATCAGGCACAAGGACATTGTCGCGCTCGCTAATACTTGGATGTGGCAATATAATTGTATTAATTGGTAACTTAGGCTCTTTTTTTATATAGATACGCCAAATTTTGCTTAACTTTTTATACAATTGTTTAATGAATATAGTCTGTTCTCTGTTATTCTCTATCCATTTGCGAAGCATTAAATTACTATAAAAAAATATATAACCAACCACGATAACGCTAATGTTGTTATTAATTCTCATAGATTAAAAGAAAACGGAGTGTCTTAACACTAGGTTCTTTGGTTCCCTATGCCTACCTTGCTATGTGCGGGATACAGCGTGAATCTAAAAAAAATCTGTTAAGGGGCCCACTGTCCTATACAGCAAATTGAACTCAGACGTCGCGTTTGCGGCTTCATAGAAACTCTTTGTTGCCACCGACTCCAAGATGGCCAAACCAAGATCCTCTAACTAGGCTTTCTACAAAACTCGATGATGCTGTAAAGGCCAGTCAGCGATTTGAAAAAAAAAAACAAATGACGATAGATTGAAATTGAAATCCCCCTAGAGACTAACACAAGTAGAGTTAACCTAATAATTTGTAAATATAGGAGGAAAAAGAGGGAAGCAAAAGCCTTATGTTTCCTGTCTCAACATCTATATTTGGTTATTATGATTAAAGAAGCCATCGGAGAGCGGTCGACATGCCACAAAGAACGATTACAAGTTCAATAAATGTTAAAATAATATTAATAAAGTTATGTAGTATTCTCGTGCCTCAATTCGGTCGGAAGTGGGGAACGGAAATTTTATAAGAGGGCAGAGTGTCTCAACACTAGGTTCTCTGGTTCTCTCTGCCTACCCAGCTATGTGCGGGATACAGCATGAAGGAATAAAAAAAAAGAATTCTCGCTTGAAATGTCAAAGAGCCGCCATGTCAATCCGCTAGTAGTGTTGTCTCTATAATAAAGTCACCATAGATTTCTCTAGATGATAATAAGGTAAATCCTTAAAAATACCCTAAAAAAGGGCTATTGATATCTAAATTCGGAATTTATCGAAATAAACTTTAAATAATCAGCTTTACAAAGTACCGCATTCATGAAACTACAATAATTCACTTCCATTTTGCCGTGTTCAAAGTTTTTTGCATCGCGTGCCCTGTGACAGACAGACAGACGGACAGGCAATTTATAATATGTCCTTATCGCGCGATCTCAACACGCCATTCTACAACCAGCGGAAATTGAACCCCGGAATTAAACATGTTTGTGCAAAACCTAAAATTTAGTTTTTTAGATACGTTTTTAATTACATAAATATTTATTTTAGTTTCATTAAATTCTGTCACCGCTGTCGCAATACGATGCCTGGCTATAATGGTAGTTCTGAGTTTGATCCTCACTTGAGAACATTTTCGTGATTTGGTAAACAACCCAGCATAACACTCAACCCAGCTCTCTAAATTTAGCTTGATAATGGAGTGTCTTAATACTAGGTTCTCTTTGCTTACTCTCTCCATGCGAGATATGGGTGTTAGCTAAAAAACAAAAAGGAATTAATATAGGATACCACGGACTGTGATACTTGAAATACCTGATATGTATACATTAAAACTTTATTCTTCACCTAATGTCTTATTTTTCTGTTCATTATTTCTATGTTTAATTAAGAAAATAAAAATATATTATTAATACATAAAAACATAACTTCACGCTGTATCTCGCATATAGCAGGGTAGGCAGAGGGAACCTAGTGTTAATACACTCCGCTCCCCACTTTCCGCCGAATTGAGGCATTGTGTGCTGAGTGGCGGAACTCAACGCCGCTCTTTGCCTTGTTACCAAACCCAGGAAATGAAAAATTCCATTTCCTGGAGTGGGATTCGAACCCACAACTTGTCTCGTTTTCAGTAGCACGTTTGTGCCTCTGCGACACGACATGCGAAAAAAGGTGTTTTAATACACATATCTTACTAATATTATATTATAAACGTCAAAGTTTATGAAGATGGATAGATGTTTGTTAGTTTTTCACGCAAAATATATTTGACAGATTTAAATGAAACTTTGCAATAATATAACTTATTTCTTAGAATAACACTTAGTGTACAATTTATATACCTTTTTTGTAATTCAGTCATAATAACGATATGTATCCAAAAAAAAATACCTAACACTCAACAGTTCAACATAAAACGGTTGTTAAATTCTAACAACGATTATAAGGTCGATTTCAAGATAGGGTGTTCGTGTAATTACACCGTAGCGGGTTCGACTCCGTGTCGGCGCAGATAATGATCGCTGATTCACAGGTGAGTTACGCTTTTGTTTGTTACAAATGTTTCTTTTTTTTGTTCATTCTGGGAAATTGCATACGTTGTTACTTTCACTTATGGTTTTTGTATATCAGTTTTTTAGGTACTAAAATTGAGTGGAATTTGCATATTTAAAAAGGTAAAATAAATTTTAAATATAATGAGCTCTTTGATTTTCGCGATTATTACACATAAAACTATTTTAACCGGATTAATCGCGTATATTTCAGTATTCGAATCGATTTTTGGAAACCCGACGTTTCGAACACTTTACAGTAGTCCGTGGTCACAGGTAGACAGACTGGGGTTGGATTCGTTTGTCACTTGATACAATTATTATATCAAACTACCGCCAACGATTTCTTAGTTGCCTCGCATACTGCCCTGGATTCTTGCAGATTGAGCTGACTGTATCTGGCCCTCTAGTGTGGTGGGGTTGAATGAATGAATGAATGAATATGAGTGAAAAATGTATTTTCGAATACTAAAATATACGCGATTAATCCGGTTACAATAATTTCATTTAATAAATTTAAAAATAAAATTTAAAAATAGATAAAGAAGTATAAAGTGCTTATTTCACTGTTCTTATTCGTTCGTTCAAAAGCTATCGTTTAGTTCGTTTAGTTTAGTGTCTCTGTATCCCGCATATAGCAGGGCAGGCAGAGGGAACTTAGTGTTAAGACACTCCGTCCCCCACTTTCCGCCGAATTGCATGATATTGCATGCTGAGTGGCGGAACTCAACGCCGCGCTTTGCCTTGTTACCAAACCCAGGAAGTGAAAAATTCCATGTTTGTATGAATGTATTTGGCCATAATACAACGATAAGTATCTAGTTTATATTTAAAAACTATTTTTACAACAATTTAAATAAAAATGAATACAAATAATCATAATAATTATCCCATTAGTGCATTGTTATTCTAAAAAGCGTGCCTCAAAAAACAAAAAAGGCGGCCATTTTTAAACTATATGCGTAGGGCATGTTTAAATTTTTATATATATACGTACACATATATAATGACAATGGCTCTTATGTCCACGGTCGGCGGAACACGGCTGTATCGGATATATGCGGTGTACGGTATTGTTCAGGCCGCGGGCGTTTGGAATATAGCTACGGGCATGGTTTGTACAGGCGACATCATAATACTTATAATAGATAGCATTTTATTATTTTTTTAGATATTTTAGTACGTTATCGAAGAGAACCCAGTAACATGTAGTAGCTTCACGCCTTATCCCTCATATCAGGGTAACAGTGGCGAGACGTCCTTACAACTCGATTCCCACCGGCTTGCCTAACTTTTCAAAGTACAAGTATGAGACCTAAAAAATAAAAAGGTCATCGCTTAAATTGTATAGTGAAATTACGAAATACCTTGACATCCTACACCGCCTCCCTTAAATATATATACCGGCCTCCCTAAATATACATCGGCTTCCCTTAATTTACCGGCTTGCCTAAGTAAAATATTCACTCCTCGCCACTGCAGGGTAGTCAAAGAGAACTTAGTGTCAAAATACTCATTCCATTACATTACGATTTTGTGATTTCCATTTCTTATTTATTTTTGTTTGTAGCAGAATATTTTAATTGCTTTATTCATAGCTTTATGTTCTAATTTAATACAAAAATAGGCCAGTCATGGCCCAGAGACCCAAGCATGCGTCTATAAACGCGACAAGTTGTGGGTACGATTCCAACTCAAAACTCTCCAGGAGATGAAAATATTAAATATTTATATATAATTATAATAATCAATATTTAGTATTTTATTTCCTCTCTCTGGTAGCAAGTCAAAGCCTCAATTCGCCGGAAAGTGTCTTAACATTAGGTTCTCTGGGTTCCCTACCCTGCTATGTGCGGGATACAGAATAGTGAAGATAAAAAAAATGTACTGAATGTCTTTTGAGCTGGTTTTTTTAAATAATTTTATAGAATACCTAGTCTACATTTAGGCCCATGTAATGTTTATATATAGAGCACGTCTATTTCATTTCTTTTTGTTTTTTTTTTGGCTTCACACTGTATCCTGCATATAACAGGATAGGTAACAGGTAACCTAGCGTCAAGACATTCGGTCCTCTTAACGTTTCCGTTCCCCACTTTCCACCAAATTTAGGTATTGCGTGCTGAGTGGTGGAAGTGTACGCCGCGCTTTGCCTTATTACCAGAGCAAGGTAATGAAAATACCAAATATTATTTAATATTTCGAACCCACAACTTGTCGCGTTACAGTCGCACGCTTGTGCCTTTGCACCAGGACGGGCCTCAATTAAATTTTATCTTATATCTAATCTGCTTTTAGGTCCATGTAAAATTCATAGTGCTGTTACATCATATTCTATATATACACGTCTATTTCATAATAAAGTATTTCACCAATGCAGTCGAGTGTACTCCAGTTATGCAAACTTGTGTTGTTTGTAGAGCGAGCGGCTACTAAATATTATATTTTGTACTACGCTTTTAATTTATTTACGAAATTATATATTGAAATTTTGTGAAGGGGTATGAAAATATATTTATATACTTATATATACGTGTAAGCGCTTCACGCTTTATCCCGCAAAGCTTATAGATAGAACATAGTGTTGAGACACTCACTCTTTCCGCTCGATTTTGAGACATTGTGTGCTAAGTGGCGGAACTCATTATAAAAAAATATAATAATATCAATATGGTTATGTTTCGTATTCATTTTATTGAGTAGGCATCGAACCCTCAAACAATCACTAACAGTCCTCGATGGCCTATATGTATGTAGTCTGTATGTAAAAATAGGCTATAAAAGTCAAAAATAAACCAATAAGGGTATCATTTATTTGTATCTTTTTGTACTAATTGATTTTTTTTATTTATTTTATTTCATTTTTTACAATTCCCGCATTCAATGGAGTAAGAAAAGAAGCTAGTTATTATTCAATATTGTTTTTAAAATCTTTGATTCAATACTTTTCATTTTAACTGACTTCAAAAATTAGGTGATTCTCAATTGTTTTTTTTTGAAATTGTGTTTTACCACATAACTTTTTACTGGGTAATCCAATTTTAACGATTCTTTTTTTATATGATTGCTAATGTTTCTCATGTATGCCTCATTTAATTTAGTTAAAATCTGACAAGCCATTTTTGAGTTATTCGTAATAATTTAACTTTCTAGTGCAACTTTGAAGCCGATTTTCTTTTAATCAAAATTATACCACTAGTTCTACATATTGGGTAACACAACCTAATGAATCGCTTTGTCTATCCAAACCGACGGAAATGATTATTGACCCGAGTGACATCGCGTTTTTTTATAATAGTACCTATGCCCTGATTTTTTCAATCAAGTAATGAAAATGTCATTTCCTCACCAAGACAATTGATTTAAAATAATTATAGGGCAAAAAGTGTATGTCTTTTAATTAAACTAAACAATCAAACATATCTACATATGGGAACACACAACTGAAGTTTAGCAACAATTTTAGCAGAGGCACAAGCGTGCGAATGTAAACGCAAGAGGTTGTGGGTTCGATTCCCACGCCTGGAAACGAAAATATTAAATAATATTTTCATTATTTTGTTATATTTTCATATTAAATAATATGAAAAATAAAACAAAACGTGACGTTGAGTTCTACCACTTGGCACGCAATGTCTCAATTCGGCGGAAAGTGGGGAACGGAAATGTTGAAAAGAGGGTAGAGTGTCTTAACGCTAGGTTCTCTGTTTCCCTCTAACTACCCTGCTATGTGCGGGATACAGCGTGAAGCTATAATAATAATTTACTACATATATTTATAAAAAAGTTTTTCTTTTATAAATTCGAACTCACAACCACGTCGTATAAAAACAGTGCTAGTTAAAAACGTGTTGCCAGTACCACGACTGCGGCATCCTTTTATCGAAGGTTAAAAATGAGTTACTCGTTGAATTTCTTAACAGCTCTTAAGGTATCTGCATTCCGAGCCGTTTGCACCTCGACTACGAACTAAATCGATTATCTGTATTCAAAGGTGCTTGATTTTTTCTATCTTCACGCTTATCTAAACCTAAGTGAGTAAATATAAAACCTTTTTTTATGATAAAATTAAAAAATCAATTGCTATTTAGTATATCTATTTATTACTTTTTCTCTGATAAATAGCTGAATCCAGTTTAATGGAATTTTTCTTAGTAATGTATCTTAGTGTAACATCGCGGCGCAGTGAGACAGCATTTGACTGTCAAAGCGAGTGAGTGTGGATTCAATTCCCATTCTAGGGTATGATTAAATTTAAATTATTTTTATTTCCCCGCTTACTCAGGCCAAAACAGGAGAATAGAGTGTCTGTGAATATTACTCTACTGTGTAGAATAACGCGTGTAACTGAATAAGAAACGATACTTCTTGAGTAGAAGGACTAACACCAATTATATAAAAAATTAGTATGATTTGTGTATAGGTAAGTTGTTGTAACAGATTACTAACAAAAGCCATTGAAGACAGTTCGTCCGTTCCAGACTTACACTTTACTATGAGTACGACACGAGAAGGGCTGTCACTACTCTATGGTCAGCCACAGAGAAAAAGAAATTGTACCTAATGCAATGCTGTAGCTTAAATTCGATATTAGATAAAAAAAAACAATCGCAATTATTTCAATTTTAGTTAATTTAAGAGTCACTTTAAAACATGATATATGATGGCATCTATGTGGGGAGAGATAAAGAAACCTGTCAACGAAACTTGATAAAATGCGAAATTTGGGTAAATTAAGAATACAAAAAATGCCATGCCAGTTGTGACGTGTCTGTTGATTTTCCATCAAGTGCGAGACATCGTCTGACTGTATAGTGGTTGTGGGTACTTGGAAGAATGGTTATATTTAAATTATTTTCATTATCCTTCTCTAGTGAGACAAAGCGCAGCGTTGAGTTCCACCACTCAACACGAGATGTTTCAAATTCGGGCGCAAAGAGAAAAACGGAGTGTCACTAGGTTCTTTTTGTTTACCAACTGAAAAATAGGTATCAAATTTTTAAAGAAAGTATAATATCACATAAAATATTATTGTAAACTTACTGCAACTTTTTCTCTGCATATAGAACAAATATATATCTACAAGTGTACTCATATGTTCCGTTTTCAACAAAATATCTCAAGAACTTCTCTTTTTCTAGATCATAATATAAATACTTTCTTTTGACAAACATACCACTAACGATTGAGCAGACAGTTTTTTTTTTGTTTTAAAGGATCAATATACTATATAAGGCCTGTCGTGGCGCAGGAGTACATGCGTACGACTGTAAACGCGATAGGTTGTGGGTTCAATTCCCACTCCAGGAAATGGAATTTTTCATTGCCTGGGTAGTTTTCCAGGCAAAGCGCGGCGTTGAGTTCCGCCACTTAGCACACAATGCCTCAATTCGGCGTTAAGTGGGGAACAGAGTGTTTTAACACTAGGTTCCCTCTGCCTACCCTGCTATATGCTGGGTACAGCGTGAAAATAATATAATATATACTCAGTGGAATTACTGACAAAATTTGGTTTGGTTGGATGAAACTTAATTCTTCAGTACAATTGATCTCGAGTAGTATGCGATGAAAATTGGTAAGTTTTGGATTTCAGGTTATAAATTTTACTCGTAATATTTTACTTTAAAACGCCTACTTACAAGCGAATACTCAACTATTTAAGGCATTTTTTAAGTATTTTGTTTTAAAAAACTGATTAGCTTTTAAATCTGTTGCCAAAACCTTTATCTTAGTACACGTGAAACATGAAAATTTCTAATTAAAAAATAAATATAGTAAAAACAAATATAGTATTATAGTTCTTTAATTTGAAAAGATCAATCTACTATATATCAAGAAAGTATTGGCAAGTACTTAAAATTTGCTGTTTAATATAAAACAAAGCCAATACGCCGGTGGTCGTAAGTACAATTCTTGTATACAAAACGTTTTATAGGCTGTCCATCAAACATCCTATGCCACACACCGCTTTAGCCGCGAATAAATGACATTGACAGTTCAAGGAAATGGCGAAAAAGCGCGAAACATAAAAACAATAACGGGAAGGGTATGCAAAAATTTAACGAAAATAAAATACAGGAATAAAAGGGAATAAATAAAATAATAAAAAAATATAAATCCTGTCTTTTTGTTTTCCTCGGATGGGCTCTCGATGTAAAAAAAGCGCCCGCTTCTAGACAGCCCGTCACCCGCTACGGGGAGAAGGGACGCACTGAATTTTTTAAAATATATTTGACTTTTTTGGTTTTTTTGTTATAAAAAATAAATTAGATAAATATGTCCTATTTGGTACAATTAAATAACAAAAGACACAGAGAGCAAAGAGCACACCCATATGTAAATATATATTTTTTATATAGTAAGTAAGGTTCTCAACTAAAATATAAGGGAACTGGTAAATAATGTTTCGGAAGTACACGGTATGTAGGTATCCTAAAGTATATATTTCATTATATAGTATTTTTAGTGTTCTGACTTCAATATTTATTTAAATTACTAAATCGAAAATAATACTGATTAAGCCATAATTACTCCAAAGCTTTCTTAACTAATAAGCTAATCTTAACACTTAGATTGACACTATTTTCTCTGGGTTTGGCATAACGAAGATGCAGAAAGTAGTAAAAAAGTTTTCGAAAATCGAAAAAGAAAAAAAAAAGAACAAGAAGAGAGAACTGTGTGTGTGTATGAGACTTTATTAAGTCAACCTTATATAAAAGTAGGAAAGGAAACAACTCTATCTATACGTTATGTCAACGAAGCGGCATCATATAGTGATATCACAAAAAAATATTAGAGGTACTTTTACTAATTAAAAATAATAATCATTTAAAAAATACTTCCTTACGCTACATTATACGATACCAAAGTAGTGTCGTTTTAACAATTATGCATTTTATAAAAGTGGGCAAATATATCAAAGAAAACGGCTTACAAATAAAAAAGTACTCCTACATACATACATAGCTTCACGCATATAGCAGGGTAGGCAAAGGGAACCTAGTGTTAAGACACTCCGTTCCCCACTTTCCGCCGAATTGAGGCATTGCGTGCTGAGTGACGGAACTCAACGCCGCGTTTTGCCTTTGTTACCAAACCCAAGAAATGAAAAAAATCCATTTCCTAGAGAGGGAATAGAACCCACAACCTGTCGCGTTTACAGTCGCATGCTTGTGCTTCTGAGCTACGACAGGCGTGTTAAATGTATTTATCCTAAACAGAATTATTCAGGGGAGAATATTAAAAATGTTTAAAAAACCGTCTAAGGCGAACATGGCGCAGTAGTTCCACTGTAAACGTAATTGGTTGTGTGTTTGATTATCACTCGGGGGAATTATTATATTTAAATTATTTTTATAATATATTATAGTCAACACTAAACGCGGCGTTGAGTTCCTCCACAGACGGATGGAAAGCAGCGAACAGAGTGTATTGACACTGCTTTCTCTTTCACTCCCCTGCTATGTGAAATAAAGTTTGAATTAAAAAAAATAGGAAATAATAATAATTCCTCAGTCTACATTATACGTTACGTCACCAAAGTAGCGTCGTTCTGCGAATGTAGCGCCGTATTTCAAAGTGGGCAAAAGTACATTCGCGCTATAACTACGTAGGCGCAGCGGGACGGGCTTAGTGCCGCTGCCGTACATGATGTTGAAGCTATATTTTATTATATATTTTTGAGTTTTTGTTTGGTTGGATTTTTTATTTAATCTGGATTTTTGGTTATAATTGGAATAATGTTGTAATATTGAGAAATTAAGTGTGAAGACATTTTGCTTTTATTTAGGTGAATAAACATATTTGACAGTTCATTATTAGATTTAGATTTATTTTATTATTATTGTTAATATATTGAAGACGTACCTTAGACGACTATACCTTTTTTTTGACAATTTTTTTCCTTATTAATATAGTATTTTTGCTATATTTACATTACTTAAAAAAAGGCTTACAAAATTCATAGAGCATTACACAAAATTTCGAATATATGATAAAAGATAAAATGTAACCAAATATTTAATAATTACTTTTGAAATGTACGTTATAATACTAAACATTTAACGACTCAACTTTAATTTGTCTATTATGTATACTATGATATTCTTTTAAAACTACAAGTACTTACGTACTCATAAAGTTTTATTTCCACATTACCTTACTATATCTTTTTTTAACTTCACGCTGTATCCCGCATATAGCAGGGTTAGCAGAGAGAACCTGAAAACCGAGTGTTAAGACATTGCGTTCCCCACTTTCCGCCAAATTGAGGAATTTTACTATATCAAACTTCATATAATAAAATCCAAACACAACTTTTAATATATTTATAATTCAAATCATAGATATATGTAATAATCTAAATTAACACTAAAAATAAAAATATTCCACCTACCCACATGAAACATCAGCCTTACTTAGAGGAGCGCAGCCGACCGTCGCGTAAGACAAGGACGGAGAATAAGACGAAGGGTTGCTCAGAGACCCAGCAAGTATCAAGTTTATTTATAGCGAAGCCGCTACAAGTATATACCGTTCTACATAGACGTGCACGCCCATAAAGTGTACCATTTAAAATACACGCCAGAGAGATAAGGAATTTATTTAGAAACCACTAAATACATACGATATTAAATATTAATCATATCGATATATATATCAAAAAATTGCATTTTTTTTGCTTTTTAAAATGATATCAAATTATATTTAAAATATTTAGTAAATTAGGTGTTATTGGCTATGGAAATGGAGGCCAGAGGTAAAATAATATCCTATCTCTAATCCAGTACTTTATGGTAGCGTCGTAACAATAGCAGTGAGGGGGGAGAGGCGCGCGCATGAAGTACCAAGTTCACTTGTTCCTAGTATTTGAGATAATAAATTTGATACTTTATGCACGCGCTGCCTAGAGGATATGCCAAGATAACAGTAACTTTCGTACGTAGTATAAGTACAGTTAAGTACGTATAGATCTTATATTGGACCTAGGAATGCTATAGTATGTTTTTTGGCATATTAAAATTTATATGTGGAACAGATTCAACGAATTAAGATCAAGAAGGGGGTTCAAATGTGATTAGTTCTTTTTGTAGTGTTAGGTAAACCTGTTTTAAATAGAAGAAAAATATTTTTTAGATAGTTATTTCTTTTTTTATATAATTTGAATTGAACTGGTGGTTGAACTGGTTGCGTTAACAACGCGTTGTCTTTAGCAATGTATATGTCACTTCATATAAACATGGATGGATGGATATAGATACGGGAAGCAAAAACTTTGTACCCCTTTTTACGAAAATTACGCGGACGGAGGAGTATGAAATCTGGCACAATTATAGTTTATATAGAGAAGAAGTGCAGAATGCTAACATTTTTTTAAAAATAATGCATAAAAAGTATATTAAAATAACAAAATAAATGTTACACACACTGCCATGGCTTGACATCCATAAAGTGACATATACATTGCTAAGGACAACGCGTTGTTAACGCGGCAACGGGGACACTAGTATAGTTAAGAAAGCAAATGCATATTTTTGACATATTGCAATTGAAAAGAAAGCAAATGCATATTTTTGACACATTTATAGAAGTGTAACCAATTCAATTCAGATTGTGATGATGTGATTTTTTTACAAATGTCAATCTTAAGTCAGTTTTAAACAAAACAAAAAAAATCTTTTAGGTAGTTTATTTCTTATTTTTTTTTAGGGAGAAATGAAAGTTGAGAAATATATAGTTAAGTAGTCATCTATGTTGGATATATGAAAATACTTGTAGAGAAGTGTATAACGAGTTCAAATCCGATATATTTTTATGTGAAAGTTTTGTGATTAAATTGAAGAATTGATAGAAGAAGAAAAATCGTTTTCTGGCAGGCAATTCATTTTTTTTAAAGAGAGATGAAAGAGATGATGAGAAGATATGACGAGGTGATGAGAGATGAAAGTGGAAATTGACGTGTGTGTAACAGGTTCACCTTTTGGATATGTTTTTGATACTTAATTATTAATAACTATTTTTTGGTAATTAATTCATCACTAAATGAGAAGTGTTAGTTTATAATACCTCCAATATTAACTAACTTTCGTTCTCAGTTTCATTTTGATTTCTAAAAACATTACGCAATGTTGTTACGATAATACTATTGGGCGGAAAGCGGGGAACGAAATGTCTTGACTCTATCTCCTCTGACTGCCCTCCTATGGGCGAAAAAAGAGTACAAAATTCATAATTCTTAAATAAAATTCACAATTCTTTCTAAATTCTTTAAGTTTTTAATGGCAAAGCGTATTATTTTAAGCTCATTTTTTTATATAAAGACATTAACAAGCGCCCACAGACTATGCAAGTAATGCCAAATAGGCGTGTCAGTATTATATAATTTTCGCATCTGTATTTAAATTGAGTAATTATTAACATATGAGAAGGCCATCGCAAAGTGTGTTTGATTGTAAAAACAATAGTTGTAGCTTCGATTCCCACTCAGGGCAATTACCTACCCTATCCTTAAAATATTTTCAACATGCTAAACATATTGCGGCGTTAAAATGCGCCACTCATCACTACAATGTCTCGAAATGGGGTGGTAATAGAAGAAATGAGTTTTATCACAGTTTTCTGATATTAGAATAATTTGTAAAAGGTTATTTTCAATTTTATCATTCTCCATGGGTCATCCTTTTAGGTATAAATATCGTATGCCGTGCGATGGAACCGAATGCCAATATTTCATATTTATATAAAAAAAATTGTGTCTCTATACCATACCTGCTTGAACAAGAAGCAATGGTACTAGTAAGTTCTTATGGTTTTAAAAATATCATTTAGTGTAAATTATTTTTATAGCTAAATTTAATAACTTGAAATACAAGCTAATTACTGTAAAATTTCTTCTAGATCCGTTCAGTGGTTTTCGTTTTCGGATGGAAACTTAACAAACGTTCCTCACAAATTTTCGCATTGATAATATTAGTATTGTTTGGCGTTGGTAGTAAAAGATTGTGCTGGAATACGCTCCGACATTTCCCAACTGAACTTCAATGGCCTCTTTACTTTATGTTTCTCTAGCCCAAAATAAAAAAAAAACACCTGCGTACAAAAACCGTCAAATCAAAAATAACATTAGCTATTTATAGCGTCACCACACTAGGCACGCTAAAACTGAACGAAACAGCAATAGTTTATTGTATATGTGTAAAAGGGATAGTGATATGTGTAATTTTTTAAATTTAGATTTTTAGATTTGAAGTGTTGTGTATAGGTATGCAGATATTGTGTTATTTGATATATATTTTTATGGTTATTTCCGATTTTTGATTTTTCACGTTTAATATTTTTTTTTTCTTTAGCAATAAGCTTACATATAAACATATGGATGTCCTTTGCGTGTATATTTTTGTCCAGGCTGATATGAATATAAAGCACGGTGTTAAATTGAACCACTTAGCATGGAGCTCTTTAAATGGGGAATATTTTGAAAATGGCATAATCTTAAATTATTTTTTTATCATATATCACCTATTACTGCATAGAGAATAAAAAAATATTCATATATTATTATTTGTTTATATTTTGCATAAAACACTCCGTTCTCTGCTATTGTTCACTTTGATTTCGCTTTACTTCAATTCAAGACAATTTTTAAAATGTTGCTTTCCCTAGTTTCGTCTTAATTTTCTTATAACGACGAAATAAAAATAGTTTAAAATAAATATAATAATCTTATCTTTGAAAAATAGCTTTAGATACCAATATATAAGGGAAAAAGTTCAGAAAGCCAATATTTCTTTTATAGCACACTACCATGTGTTTGACATATACTTTGACATAAACTGACAGACACGTTTCTAAGGCAACGCGTCTGTTAAACGTCAATCGGTCTACTAACATAATTAAATTAATATGGAATCCGTAAAGCAGACAAACCCACGCGTCTAGACGTGTATTGGAAAGTATTAATTTACATATGTAGAGAGACTAGCTCTTATTGCGCGTGCGTGATACTATTCTACTAGACTGCTTAGTTTTGATCGTTTTATCATTTTTGCTTAAT
>JAKGSA010000605.1:335990-392699 GCA_033558755.1 Philaethria dido
ACTTATAACCTTTACGCCTCTCCCAACCAAACAAAAAATGCTATACACTTGAAACTTGGTACAGATGTTCGGGAAGAGTGTACCAACATAACAAAATAAAAAAATCGATAATCGAAAGTACGTTGCCCGCCAAATTTCACAGTCACCTTACTTTTTGAACACACCTCGTATGCGGGATACAACGTGAAGCTAAAAAAACATATTGTAATCATTTCCACGAGTGGGAATCAAATCCACAACCAATCGCGCTTAAATTCAGACGCTGTCCCACTGCGCCCCTATGGCCTTATAAGTTCGATGTACAAAAACCCTAAAAATAATATATTTATAAGTAAAAGTAAATATTGTAAGGTACAAAACAACTAGTCAGTTGAATATTGTCGCGGCGGAACTCACACGCACCTGTATCCGGCGGCACTTCCGCCGACATACTGTACTGGTGACAAAACAAAATAAATTTATTTATTTTGTTTTATCATATTATATACTACAAAATAAATATGTATATGTTTTTGACAACTATACTTGGCTATTTATTTATATATTATTTAATGGAAAATCTCTAATTTGCGAAAATTATGTGGATGGAAGAGTACACAGTTTTAAATTTAGCTTAGTCAAAATTTATGCAGATAAGTACTGAAACTTATTTTTTTATAATAAAATAAATAATTTTGACATACATTTTGACTACAATGTTTTTGACATACACTTTTATATAAAGTAACATCCTCATACATGTATGATATCGCGATTTTATATGTCACCAGTCTATTAAAATTATTGTTCATTCACCTAGTTCATTCATTCATATTGGAAGCTTCCCTTTTTTAGAAAAGAATAATATAATTTCACTGTGTTATGAATTTTTCAAATTAAATTTTTAACCGATTATCAATTAAAAAAAAACATTTGCTTTATATGTGGTACCGCATAACTTGTTATTAAATGAACGAATGTTGATGATTCTATATGATAGCTAGAGCTTCTGAAGTGCCATTTAAATATAGTCAAGATCTGATGAGTAGTTTTTGAATTTTCGCTTTATTACTGTGTGTCTAAACCAGTGCCGTATGAGGTATTTTACTTATCTCACTCAAATAAAAATTTCACATACTAGATATTTTTTTTAAATTATAAATACATTATAGGCATAAAAAGTTATAATTACAAGTTTTTTATATGCTGTGCGTAACAGCTGCGTAACATTGAAAGTGACTGAGGCCCGCTCATTTCATGTAATAATACTATCTACTTGTATGAAAATTGTAGAATAATATTACTTATATTTGCATTTTTTTTATTTGTATCTTCAGGGTTCTTCCGCATAGTAAAAGAGAACATAGTGACAGTAGAACAAGGCACTCCGTTTTCATTTTTTGTAACAAAAAATTTCGGAATCGAGACGCGTATTATGTAGCGAAACTCAACGCCAAGCTATTATTTTTTGTATTAATGAACTGCCCTCAATTTTAGCAAATTAGGGAGATATATTTGAGAAAAATGTTAGAATTTTAAACAGCTATTTTATAAAAATGTAAGATGAATAATTTAAATCATACTTATGCGTTCAATTTCGACCCATTTAAGCGTTGCACCTCTCAACGCTTATTATAAAATTTAAAATTATTTTTATATTTTAATGAAGAACTTATTGAATTATTTAATATTGAAGACAATTTTTAATACCTTTATACTTTATTGACTGTAACGTAATTCAAGATGAAGATGAGAAAATTAATTAGTAACTACTGCCATCTGTTGCTGAGTAGCAAAAAAAATATGAAATTGTAATTTATGATACTGTTCAATAGTTTTATAATAGATGGCGCTGATAAGGTTTTAAATATATTAATACCACATTTAGAACATTACATATTTTGCAAAAATAAAAAAAAATTAGTCATAGGGGTATCGAAGTATAATTATAAGTATAAGGTAATATAGGTAGTTAAGTATAAGAAAGGTATCTAATGAGATAAAATTCTATCAACTGGTTTTTTAATATTTTATTTTAATATCATTTTTTTTAATATAATGCAACCTTTTATTCATTTAAACTGCTTTAGAATATAAAACGCCTATCGTGGCGCAGAGGCACATGCGTGCGACTGTAAACGCGACAGGTTGAGGGCTCGATTCTCACTCCAGGAAATGTTAGTCTTTTCATTTCCTGGGTTTGGTAACAAGGCAAAAGTGCGGCGTTGAGTTCCGCCACTCAGCACGCAATGCCTCAATTCAGCGGAAAGTGGGGAACAGAATTGTTGTAAGAGAACGGAGTGTCTTAACACTAGGTAATCAGGTTCCTTCTGCCTACCCTGCTATATGCGTGATACAGCGTGAAGTTAAAAAAAAAGAATATAAAAATACTGATAAAAGTAGTTTCACACTGTATCCCGCGTAGTAGAGGGTAGGCAGAGGGAACCAGAGAATCTAGTGTTAAGACACTCAGAGTTCTGTTAAGCATTTCCGTTGCTCTCTTTCCCTCGAAATGAGGCATACTGAGTGGCGGAACTCATCACTGCGCTTTACCTTGTCATTAAAGTAATTAAAAATAAGTGAATCACAAAATTGAGTTTTGCGGAAACATGAAATCATACCATAGGTTCCATGATAATCTTCTATCTAATAGCTTTATTCATGTTTATTCAGATCGTTCAATCATTGGATTTAAGAAGAAGATGAATTAAGCAGTAATTTTCTGTGAAATAATTTTGGTACTGAGTTAATACCCCTTTATACCTTTAACTTGCGTTTCACTTTTATTACTATTACAACAATATATTTTTGGAATAATCATTATAACTTGGGCGGATATCGAATCCACGAATACCCACTATACTAACAAAATTTACTAACTATCTGGTAGTCAAATACATTTTTCTTATACTTATTAAATAAGGAGGTTTAAGGTAAACAAAAACACAAAAATGATATTATATGAAGATATTATATTTTCAAAGAACATGTATTCTTATATTCAGCATAGTTTCGGTCAATACATCGTGTGAAACAGCGACCCTCGGCTTACACTTTTAATAATAATATGTAACAAGTAACTAATATAATACCATAATAATTATTGTGATCATACAATTTCTACACACTTGATTCAATACAAAATAGAAGCTGCAGCGTTCTGTTCATATAAAGAAACAACGAAATTATTTAAAAAAAGTCAATGAATTTCAAGTAATTGTCAAAAAAAAACGGAACGCCGCAGCTTGTCTATACCCGACCTACCATAAATACTACAATCAGCGACACGTATCGAGTATAAAAAGCCATTTGCCGACTCACTCCAGGCAGCAAACTTCGAAGATAATTTGACAGCTTAACAGTAAGAACAATGGCCATTTGGACCCTTAAATCATCGAAAACAATTGAACTACAAACAAATTATTATATAGTAACATATATAAAGTGAATCTATTATATATTAAATCTGTAAACGTAATGTGGCCATAGTCCTTAGTACAGTAGACAGTAGAACAGCGAAAATTGAGATATCTCACAATTCGGCTAAAAAAATCCAATTTATCAAATTGGGAAAATTGCATTAAAGCTTTGCCTAAAACAGCAATAAAAATATAAATATATAACATTAATAGGGTCATTTGACTAGGCTAAATTATTTCTTAGGAATAAACAATTCATATATTGGATTTTGAAGGTCGCCGAAGTATCACAATGGCGATACAAGTAGTTGTAAAGATATTTATAAAAAGCTCACGATACATTTATATATTTTATAAGTAGTTTAAACTTTAGCTGCCGAAACGGAAGTGGCTCGATTCCCGTGAAAACATCAACTGCAACGCTCGCATTCACACGCTCAACGTCAACAAAAATTCAATTTCCTTAGAATGTAAGGCAGTGCTTTAACAATGTACAGGCTCTTTTACAATAGCGTCCTAAGAAGCTAATAAATAATGATATGCCGACTGCTCGCTCCGGTCGTCAATTTGTGCTTGATATGTAAACATATTACGTTATCTACGAAAAACACTAAGTTTGCAATGGAACAGTTAACTCTAAACGAAACCGTGAACAGCTAGGCTTTGCAGCTAAAACAATCGTGACTTTTTATATATACGGCTTGAACGACATAGTATATAGGTACGTATGTATGCACTACGCTGTAGAGGACATGAGCAAAGGTTTAACCATTGTACCCAATAAAACAATAATCGATAACAAAGCTAAACAATATGAAGCGATAAAACATTCGTAATATTAACGAGAGAAGATAAAAATAGACACTGAGTGTGAATTTCCTAAATTATTGCTCTATATAGGTATACACATTAACATTTGGTTAACTATAATAAAGTAGGTATATAAATAATTTGGTTCCATATCAATCGATCAAAAATATTCTCTTCGACCTTAAAACTAAATAAAAAATAAAACTAAATTTTAAAAACAGAAATTAAATATTTATTTACAAATAAACCTCTTTGGTCGTAGGGCGCGGTTTTTGAACGTTTTTTTGAAATGACAAGTGGCATATGACAAGTGACATATGACAAGTTTTGTTAGTTTTGGCGGGAAGGCTGTGAAAAGCGATGGTAAGGTAGCGTGATCGTGAAATGGATGACAATATATTTACGATAGGACTTAGCTTTGTGACGTCACAGTACGGTTGCTGGTATGTCCTCTTCCTGAAAAATATGTTTCTCATAAATCTTATTTGAATTATGTAGATTTAGTTATTAATTTAATTATAAACCCTTGTCAATTTCCAAGCAATCACTCCTTGCACTAAAAATTAAAAAAAAAATAAAGATTATCTGTTACATTATAGTATATTTTGTAATAACTATTTATTATTTTAATGTATCTTTAGTAATAAATACAAAGCAAACACGTTCACACTTCTTATTATATATTTAGGTTCTCTCTATTCATTAAAAGAAAAAAGTAAAAAGTTTTTTAGTAAGCATTAAGCAATAAAACATGATATAATTTAAAATATGATAATATTATAAAGAACAGATATATTTTAAAACCATTACATAGATAGTAAAATTATTCTTTGATTCAAACCTACATAATTTAAGAAAATAAATATTATTGAACTTTTATAATCTGTAATGTCAAAGTTTAAACTGTCATTAAAAGTTGTCATTTTATAATTTAAAAAAATCTATCTTCTTTGTGTTCTCTAAACAATATGAAAAATTATTAGAGAATTGAACTGAACTAAATTTAAAAACACAGTATATATATCGGAGTACATACCAAAATGAATTCTACTATAATATTCTATTAATTTCAATGAAAACACTCGCATTCTCAATATTTTATACAACGATACCCAAAAAATTACATTGTCGCAGGCGGCGATGAGGTCGTCGGCGAGCGTCAGTATTGGTAAAGCGACATCTTGCTTCGGCTCGCTCGACTCCCTCTCGAATTCCACTAAATGTTCGTTCTAGAATAAAAATGATATAAATATACTTTGAATACAAAAATAAATATATTAACACAAGCGTGCGACTGTAAACGCGACAGTTTGTGGGTTCAATTCCCACTCCAGGAAATGATTTTTTTCATTTCTTGGGTTTGGTAGCAAGACAAAGCGCGGCGTTGAGTTCCGCCACTCAGCACGCAATGCCTCAATTCGGCGGAAAGTGGGGAACGGAGTGTCTAAACACTACGTTCTCTCTACCTACCCTGCGGCATACAGAGTGAAGCTATGTACGTATGTATGTATGTTTGTATGTACGTATATACCTATATCAAAACATAGATATAATTTATTCTGTTTTGTAACAAATCTTAAATAAAATCAGTTTTCATATATATTTTAAATAATTTTATTATAATGATTAGGTTACTATAACAATCTGGAAGTCTACTTCGCATTTTGAATATATTAATCAAATACTCACTGTCATATAGGTAAAAAGTTAACTTAGTCAGATATTTTAACCATGGCCATTTTGTTTTGAGACAGACAACCATGTCAAAATGATAAATCAAAGCTTTATTGTTGTTGATTTATAAGATTATTTAATAATTGGAAACAAAAAAAACTGTGATTAATAGATTATTTAGACATTCAATTAGACTTTTGAAGTTTTTTTAAAGTGTTAATCCCACACTTAGGAAATGAAACACATATTTAGAAAACGCATAAAAATTTGAACGCAGCTTGTTCTTTGATAGTGGATTTAATGATCTTTGGATAGCAGAAATTTGTAAAAATCTCTCTACAGAGAGAATTTCGACGCAGCCGGATATAGAACGTATGGCTTAGTGGTCAGAGCGCTTAGACGATTTCCAAGAGGCGCGGATTCGAGTCCCGCTGCGTTCAAATATTTATACGTTTTCTAAATATGTTATTCAATTATGGTTTTTTTTGTAAAAATAAGAGCATCTCTAAAATAAATTTAAAAAAAACAATAATAAAGCATTTGTAATAAAATTTACCTCGATTTTAAGTCTATTGAGCAGTTTGTCTCTTTCGTCTTTAAGAGTATCGCACGTGTTGGTTTCCATCTCATCTAAAACGCCTTTTATCTCGAGCTCCGCTATCCTCGTGTCCTTATCGCTTATTGCTCTTTCGAGTAGGTCTGGGCTGTAAAGTAAGAAGTAATTTCCTTTTATAAATATTTTGTAGGATACGCTTCAAATAACTGAATCTGGACAAACGGATGGTGAGACAGGTAAATTACCTACCTAACTTCACGCTTTATCCCTAGCAGGGTAGTCAGAGACAGGTAAATATTTTGTTTAATAAAAATGGGACTGTAATTTTTCAGCGGTTCTACTTCGTCAATTTGTAAATAAGGGAATTAATTTCATTACTATTGTATTTAATTGTTTTTTTTTTGTTTGACATTTTTTTTCCTGCTGCACATAGATTAGAGAGCTTAGATTATGCAGCTTTGCTACCCAGCCGTACCCCTGATTATAAGCTTTAGTATTATTAATTATTTTTGATCTGCAAATGATGAATATTAACGAACAGTTTTTCTCTAAAAATGTTTCATGTGTTGTCGTTAAACATAACTTTAAAATGAATCCTATATATGCTGTTCCGTCTTTACCACAAGATGCCCATGCCCAAGGCTCCAGACATCATGGGGGCCCCGAATACCCTATAGCTATTAATTACCATTATATAATTTGTTACTTACATAACATGCGACAGATGCCGCAGTACCGCTTTCCTTTTCGTTTGACACTTTTCATACAAATATTCCAATCGCTTCAGTCGTTTCAGAACTGTGGAACATGTCTCACAGTTCATTATTGACGCGTTCTGTAGCGACAGGATGCGTTGCTCCATTTTCTTCATCTGAAAAATATTTAACGTGTTTTCATTTATTTAAATAAATGCCTTTGTTTTCTTTCTTTTTCTTTATTAGTATATTTTCGAAATTTATTGTATTTATTAATTTACTGTCTAGATTTAACTTATATGTAAAGTTAATAAACTGGAAAAGGTGTCACAATATTGAAGAAGTTAAATTTAAAAATAAATGATTTTAATTTTGCACATTTTGATCATCCAAATATTAGATACGTCATAATATATAAACACACATATAAATAAAAATAATTTATTAATAGAGATTCCTTATCAACAGTTAATATAAAGATCAACGCTTCAGCTATTAATAGAATACTAATATTAGATTTTAAGTTAAATTTAAAGTAATACCTTAATTTAAGTAGTAAATGTACTATATTTACCTTTTTCAATGTTTCGATTCTCTTCTGTTCCTCTTCATAAAAGACCTTTTCTCTTTCAGCTGCTATTAAGAACGCTTCTTTAAGAGCTTCTTCCAACTCCACAATCCGCTTATCATTGTACACAGTGTACATCGCACCAGGCTTGTTGTTAACAATTTGCTCTAATTCGTTTATCCTCTCATCTTTACTCCTAACAACTGCCAATAATTGTTCAAATTCCGTAATATTATTATTTTCACGTAAAGCATCTTCTAATATTGATATGCATCTTTGTTGTTCTATAATTTTTGTGTTTTTCACTTCTATCTCAGCAGTCAAATTTGCTATTTTTCTAGTCAATTTGTATGCGTTTGTTTGTTTGTTATCTTTGTCGATATCATTCAAATCATTGAAACTCTTGCTAAATCTGCGTTTGTCAAGCCTATCCACTACCTTACCACTCTTTTGCAGTTCGAAAAAACTTTTACTTTTCTTTATACTATTTAACTCTTGGCTGTCTGATATTTTAAGTATCTCGGACAGTATGAGCGAGGACTCGTTAAGTTCTATTTCTAAATCTATTACTCTCATTCTATTTTGTTCGAGCTTAGTTTTTAGTCTATCTCTTTCTTTCAATGTGTTTGTTAGATCACTGATAGCAGCTATCTCACTCTGTCTGGCTCGCGTAAGTTCCTACGTAAGGGGTGAGAAGATGAAATAAAAAAAAAATAAAAAAAAGAATAAAAAACGAACTGTCTTTACTTCAATAACAAAATTTCAACAATATAAACTCAAAAATAACTCGATAAAGGTCACCATAGATTTCCTTTTATTAGTCAATTGATATTTCGCATAACAAGATTGAAAGCTGGTAACACCGACTAGTGGACAACTTACTGTTCTACCTAGATACATGATTACTTAACAGTTTTACAATATTGTTTTTTATCAATACTTAAAAAATAAGTCCCGCTGAACACGATTATTTAATTTTTTAAACATCACTTAAAAATTATCGCTAAACTAATACATTACCTTACTTGTGTGCTGTTACAATGAACTGAATTCAAAAACCTGTATATATGGTTTTTCTTTGATTATCAACAAGAGGTGATACTTTATTATTATCTGAACACTTCATTATAATATCCAATACAAATTTTAATAACATTACTTAATACAAATTGCGATTGTAAAGCTTACTGATATAGTAATTATATGAACGAAAGACGTGGAGTCTGGGATGGTCGCTCACGGTTATAGTAAACGCGACAGTTAAAGTAAAACGTTCAACGAAAAGAGAAAATAAATAAACGACAGTCTTGGTGAGAAGGACTAACTTAGAAAAAGCTTTTGAGGAAGCCAGCGGGTCCGGCCTGGAGGCGCATGGAAAAGAAAATTAGTTGGTTAGTAACTTGTTAATAAATATTACAAGTAGGTATTTTAGTATTATTTGAGCTATTCAGTGCATATATCTGTTAATTTAAAAAAACAAAAAATAATAAATCCCTTCCTATGATAAATTGAAATAATTATTGTAATAGGTTTATGCAGATATATATTTCAGTTTAACGGTCTATAAAATTAATAAAAAGTATAACCAATAAAATAATCGCCAGAAACGGTGTAATTTTTATGTGACGTAAAGAGTTTATAGATTTGTACACTGAATTGCTGAATTTATTATTATTAATGTTTTTGTAAACTTGTAAGTTTTAAGTTAAAAATGTTAACAAATTAGTTAATAGTTTTATTAAAAAGATACATACCTCTTCTCTTTGTGCTTGTGCTTGTTGCTGACTTTTCAGTTTGGCTTGAAGGTTTCTCACAGATCTGTAAAATATTTATTAATTTTAGTAGTAAAATATTTCATATATAAAAAAAAAAAAACAAAATAAATAATATTCAGTTAGGGCATATAAGTAAAAAATAAAATTTTATAACTTGAGTTACCTAATTGCGATGTTGCTATTACCCAAAATTTTTTCGTAGGTCACTTTTTGGTTTCATCGAGTTTAAAATCTCAAAAATTCCGAGGACAAACAGCAGTCTTGAGATTCATGATCTCAACGTGAGGCGGAAAGTGAAGAACACTGCTGTATTTGTCTTTGTTCTCTCAACCCTCCTACAAGGGAAAGAACTGTGAACTGAACTTGGAAAAGTTTCACTTCAAAACCACTCACTGTTGCAAATCCATGATTTGCTTCTCCTTCTGCGCCTGCTCCTCCTGCGACATCTGCACGAGTTGCAGGAGCCTCTCGGTCTCCGCCGCGAGCCTCTTGGACTCCTCCTCGCTGGTCTTCAGCTGTTGCTTCAGTTGGTCAGCCTCTTTCTGAGTCTCCCCTAACTTGCGGTTCATGTCTGTTACCGCTGCTGCACTGCCGCCAGCCTGCAATGTTATTGTTTGTGTTAATGATTACTTATAAAGGGTGTCCCAAAATTAACGCAAGATTTGACTTTGCCGCCATTTGCTATTATATTCATTATTCATTCGCTATTAAAAGACTAAAAATGGCATTTTCTATTTAATTCAAATCTTGCGTTAATTTTGGGACACCCTATACTAGTAACCTCATTGACGTGTTTTTACACGTTTCCTTAGTAACGTGTATGTTACTTGATTAAGTGTAAGTCAAACATATGGTGGTATGAATAATGTTTGCTTAGAAATTAATAGATTTCTGAAACATTATTCTAAAAAAGTATTGGTTTTTAGATGTATTCTCCATGTACATTATATGGTACACGCCCGCATAGTTGACATAAAATCAGATCCAAAGTTTTTCCTTCCCGTATTATAATATAATGATATTATTAATTATGACTTGTTATTTAAATATATTTATGTAGAATTTTTGTTACTAATATGGATTGACATTACCTTCCTCAAAGATGCTTCCATTTGGTCCATTTGCTCTTTTCGTTTCTTTAACTGTTTGTCTAATTCCGTAAGCGACCGCTCCTTTTCCTCCACGTCTTTTCGTTTATTTTCAACCATTCTTCTGTTCTCTTCGAATTGTTTTCTCGCGTCTTCTAGTTTTTTGAATTCTTCTTGCAGTTGTTTTCTAGCTTGAGCCGTATCTTCCCCAGCTTTGGCGCTCTGGGTACCAGCTGCTTGGAGTTTCTTGTTCGCTTCTCGGAGATCGAGCTGTATATATAAAAAATAATTTAAAATATTGTAATGGCATGATGTCATACAAGGAGACGAAGAATATTAAGTAGCAGCATCAGTTTCTAAGCCAGAGTTTGCAAGAGTCAACATGTAAAGTATAATTGGTAAGCCCAGAATAATGAAAGCGAACTTTTTACACAGAAATTGGCAAAGTATAAACTCAGCAGCAAATTTAATGACAAAAATAAATTTCTCGCAATTCATTATTATTTATTTTACATGACCGTGAATCATAAACCTGAATAGCGATACGGCTGAAAAGACAAGAAAATATAACATCAACGATTCATAACAACAATAGTTTAAAGCTTTAATGCGTTTATTTGCACCGAGTATTTTTCACAACGACACTGACAAGGGTTGTGTTTGTACGAGTGCGCGAGTGATTTGCAATGTCTGGTGCATTTGTTCAATGACTTTGTACATTCTCATGAAATTGTCGTCCAAATACGTTGCGATGATGGAACTAATAAAATAAATACGAATATATAATGAGGGGTTGGAGGATGCCTGGCGGGCCGTGGGAGGCATGCTACTATACAACATATGTACATGACATCCGGCGATGATGATCCCAAATAAAAACTAAACTTATGAACATCGAAAAAAACAACTACTCCATAACACCGGTGCAATGATTTAAGCAGACAACGCACGCGAATCCATAAGGTTCAATCGAGTTTGATCATTTTTTTTAAATTTTAGTTTCATTTGAATAAATTCACATTAAAAAGTTTTATTTAGATAAAAGCTATAAAAAATATATTTTTTGAAAATTTTGTAAATGTCATAGATTTTAAATCTGAGAAACTTCTTTAACATTTATAAAGCTTTTTTCTAAATTTCCCTTTTCCTTGTGTACCTTGTATTATGAGTATTTAAAATTTTGATAAAACAAGATAATAAATTCAAACTGGATTCAACCACGCATTGCCGTCCCGACAACCGCTCGTGCTCGGGCGATCCTCCAACTGACCTGGCTCCTTTCCAATTCCTGTACGAGCATCTCGAGCTGTGCCTGGCAACGCTCCCTCTCGACGGCGAGCGACCGCGCCTCCGCTTGAGCCGCCTCAAGCTGCTTCTGAACCTCGCGCACGTCGGATGGTCCTCGCGCTTGCAGCTGCTGCAACTGCTGCTGTTGCATGTGGTACTGTTTCTCCAGAGACTGTAAACGCTGTTGGCATTCCGATAATGCCTTCTCTGCGGCAATCGCTTTCGTCTTTTCTGATTCAACAGCAGCCTTCCATTTTTCGATTTCGCCGGCTCTTTGTGCTTCTTTCTCTGCCTTTTCTGCTCTTTGCCTGAAAGTATCCTTTTCTTTCGACACGGACTGTACTTGTTGTTGAAGTTTAGCAATTTCTCTATCCCTACTTTCTATTACAGACTTTGCACCACGCTCTGAGTCTTGTGCAATCTTTCTTTGCTCTTCCTTAAGCCTTCGAACTTCTTCACGCTGCTTCTGCAGTTCTGTTTCCGAGGAATTTAATTCTCTCTGGAAGTTTACTAACATGTCTTGGGACTTTTCTAATTGCGCTACTAATTGATCACGTTCAATCGTCAACTGCTTTGTATCAGCTTCGAGCTTAACTATTTGTTTCTCGATAGCATCGGCCTGCTTATCCCTTTGTTCAAGTATAGATGCCATCTTTTCTCTATCTCGTACCGATTGAGCTAATTCTTGCTGCAATTTAACTAACGTTTCTTGCGTTCTATGATCTAGAGTTCGCTGTTGCTGTTCAACATTACGTCTAGTATTTTGAATCTCAACTCTGAGTGCGTCTCTTTCTTGCTCGATCTGACGCATTTCAAGAATTGTCCTTTCTAAACGTTCATGCATTCTACCCAGTTCATTAGTCATCCGATCGTACTCGACCCGTGTCGTTTCATTAGTTTCTTGATATTTAGCCAAATGCATTTGTGACTTTTCAAGTTCTTTCGCTAGTCGTCCTGCTTCCATTTCAGTAGCATCTCTTGCTTGAATTGCCTTCTCTAATTTGTCACGGAGTCGTTCAATTTCAAGTCTATCTTCAGTTCTAGCTTTGTCACCAGCAACAGCTTGCAATTTCATTCTTTCAATCTGTTGCAATTCTCCCTTGAGTCTTTCGTTATCTTTATCTAATTGCTCTGAACGCAATTTCAGTTTTTCACATCGGTCCCTAAATTTCTCGCACTCAATATGAGCACGTTCAAGATCTGTACGTTGCTTTTCCATAGCACCACTAAGCTTCGCCACTTCGCTCTTGGACAACTCTAGCTGAATATTAAGTTCGTGAAACTTGGTTTCGGCTTGTTCCTTTTCACTTTGCAGTCGCTGAATTTCAGTCTGTGATGCCTCGTAGCGCTCGCGAGTCTTGTCGAGTTCGCCCTGCAGTCTATTTATTTCAGTACTCCATTTATCCTGTTCGAATTGGTATTTACCTCGGAGGCCTTCGACGCGTTCAAGCTCCGATCGTAGACGCACTACTTCTTCCTCAGCCTTCCGCGCTCGCTCCAATTCTAGATTTGCCTTCTCAAGTCGTGTGCGCAGTCGTTCCACCTCCAACTTAGTTCTTTCGTGCTCTTCTTTAGTATCGTGGTACTTTCCATATCGCGCTGCATATCGGTCAGCTTCCTCCCTTGCTCCACTGGCATCGGCTTTAACCTTATCCAACTCTGCTTGAACCCTTCTCAGTTCTGATGAAGCCTTATCGTGCTTATCGTACATCTTTTCAAGTTCAATCTGTACTCTTGCCATTTCTTCTTGTGTTTTTTCATTTGATGCTTGTGCTTTTCCACATTGTGTCATTGCTCTATCGTATTCAAATTGTAAACGTTCACCATCAGCTACCAACTTTTCTTTCTCAGCTTGTAATCTACGCAACTCTATTTGGCCCTTTTCGTAGCGTTCCCGAACCATTTCGATATCAACACTAAGTCTGTCCATGTCTTCTTTAGCTTTTTCTTCTTGTTCTTTAGTCCTGCCAAGTTGTAAAGAAGCCCTATCATACATTTCCTGTAATCTAGCAAGTTCATCTTGCATCTTCCTTTGGTCTTCCCTAGATTTAGTTGCTAGGTGAACATTCTTCTCTAACTCCAATTCAAGACGATCCTTGTCAGCTTCAATAATATCTATCTTGTTTTGCAGCCTGTAGATTTCATTTTGAGATCTGTAAAAGAAATTTGAAAATTAGTTTTTCTATTAATAAAGATAAATAGGTGACTACATTACTACAAACATTACCAGCAACCACAAGACAACATATAAAACAATGTACCTATCATACTTTTCAAGCATTTTTTCGTATTCTTTGTGCGCTGTCTCTTTTTCCTCGATAGTCTTTTGTGTAGAATAAAGGGCTTTATCAAGTTTTTCTTTAAGTATTTCTAATTCAGTTAGAGCATCGTCTCTCTCCATCTGAAAATAAAAAGTGTATAATATAATTACTTCAATAAATTATTTATATTCGGAAGTAATATGAAGAGAAGAGACCTTTGACCCTAGTCTGTCTCTCGAAGACCTCTGTTATTTTTTTGCCTTTGCTATTTCGATCCCTACTCGGGGGAATGACTATATTTTCTTTTCTTCGTTCAGATAAAATTAAGCGCAGCGTTGAGTTCCGCCACTCAATACGTAATATCTCGTATTTAAGAAAGAAATTGGAGACTGAGTGTCTTAACAATAGGTTCTCACTGACTATACTGCTATGTAGGATAAAGCATATGCTTTATGTATACATATATTCATAGCTTCACGCTGTATCCTGCAAATATCAGGGTAGACAGAGGGAACCTGAGAACTTAGTGTTAAGACATTCCGTTCCCCACTTTCCGACGAATTGAGGCATTGCGTGCTGAGTGGCGGAACTCAACGCCGCGCTTTGCCCTGTTACCAAACCCAAGAAATGAAAATTTACTTAATTATTAATAAATAAATAATAAATTAATTTTTTTATTTACATTTTCTGGAGTGGGAATAGAACCCACAATCTACATGAATAAAATTATTTATATAATATAAAATTTACCGTTAGTTTTTGATGCTGTTGATGTGCTTTCTCCCATCTCTCTCTAAGCACGTCCAGCTCGGTGGCCGCGCTGTCTCTGTCTCGAGCTGCTCTATTTGCTGCAGCTGCTGCAGCTTCAGCACGTTCGCGACAGCTTGCCGCGTCAGCGAGGGCAGTGTCTCTTTCTTTCTGCACTCGAGCTACAAGACCCTAAAAGGAAAATATGTATTTTATATAGTAATGTAAAATTTTAACTATTTTGAAATTATTCTTAGAATAATCAATACGCGTTTGTCACAAATAAATTACCTATTTTTATAATTAATATTTAAATATTTAAACATAAAATATATAACGTTTTCAAAAGAAATCCTAGTAACTTTACCCACTAGCTTCATATTACGTAAAGAGACAACCAAAATAATTTCACCGAATTGAAAAGGATCCAATACTACGCATGAATAGGAATTATCAAGAAAATCTCGCAATTCATTTCGAAACTAATAATAGATCTTGATTTTACGTCAAAAGTTCATCGGTCTTAATCTCGGATGTTAAAGGAAATACGATCCAGGGCGTACTCTACCTATATACGTATGTACGTATATAGGACAAATAAATCAAATTATAGCGAATGGTACGGTTTTCATTTCTGTACGGTATAAGATATTTTTATTGTCAGTGAGTTATGTTGTATTTTCATATAACATGAAATGGAAAAGTAATTTTACTGTCGAAGCCATCGTGGCGCAGTCCCAGTGTTTGATTGTAAATACGATAGGTTGTGAGTTCGATCCCGTCACGAAGAAATGAGCATATTTTTTTCTTCCCTCTGGTATATGACATCACGTAACCCAGTTACAACATTATAGTAAAAACATTGTAGTACAGCTGAAAGGATAAGTGCGAGTTCAAATCTCAAGAATATATTTTTTTGTATTTTGCCTAGTATTTCATGAAATGAATCATTTTAAGAACTGTTCCTTGACATAAAATATTACTAACCAAGTATAAAAAATGCACTTGCTGGTAGTTTTGGTTTTATTATTGCAAAGATTTTATTGTTTGTTTAAGATCAAGTTAGGATTTCAAAATCTACGTTTTTTCATAAATTTTACATAACGCAATTTTAGGTAACCGTGCGACTGTTTACAACCTTTAGGTTGTGGGTTCAATTCTCACTTCAGGAAATGGAATTTTTCATTCCCTGGGTTTGGTAGCAAGGCAAAGCGCGGCGTTGAGTTCCGCAACTCAACACGTAATGCCTCAATTCGGCGAAAAGTGGTGAACGGAGTGTCTTAACACTAGGTTCCCTCAGCCTATCCTGCTATATACGGGATCTGTATCCCGTGAAGCTATGTTTATATAAAAAAAGTATTAAATATATAAATCGTGTCTATTCGACCAGTAGCGAGTTCAAGACGGTAAGCCTTAGCAACGGTTGCCTTGAAGATAGGAACCGAACACGAACTCACGGCAGAATCAATATTGGTTTTAGTTCCAATAAACTGAAGATATGACTTTCATTTTATGGCTTGAACATCGATCACGAGTACGTTGTGTAATCTACTATCGGATGTTATGTTAACTTTTTGAATATTTATAGAAATAATAAATAATATTTTTAGGATATCGCTGTTTGATGCCAATTTTGACCGACATATTTGACATAATACTTAATTTAAAAAAATTAAAAAAGAAGGAAGTTATCAAGTGCTATTGTATAACTTTTTACTGGGTGAACCAATTTTGATGATCTTTTTTTATATGATAGCCTGTGCTTCTGACGTCTATTTAAATATAGCTAAGATCTGACAAGTAGCTTTTGAGTTACTCATAGTTATTTTACTTTTGCATTTTATTTAAAGACGACTTTCTTTTTTGTTAAAATTTTTAATTATTTTTGTACGCAGTTTGTAAAGATATTAATTTGGCCAAATAATGTTACTTCATAAGCTTAGTATATTGATTTTATGTTATTTAAAAGTGTTTATACTGCATCGGTTTAATAAAAACCGACGATAATAAAAAAAAAACCGACAATAATAAAAAAAAATGGGGAACTAGCGCCGCGGTTTGTATCTAAATAATTTTAAAATAAGTGGATTGGAGTAGAATTTTACCCATACATGTCTTAGTTTCAAACAAGTCTAACATGCATTATAAATAAATATTATCTCTTTACCGTATGTAGTACCATAGTATGCGGTAGATTTATTATCCCTTGATACAAAATTCTGGATAGAAAAATAAATAATACCTGAAAAGATATCTTTCATGCAAAAACTACTGAACGGGTCTAGGTGAAACTTTTAAGTAACATAAGAAGCCAATAATTTATAAATATTTTATATAATTTGGCCATAATATAACTATCCTGCGCCTGTCGTGGCGCAGAGGCACAAGCGTGCGACTGAAAACGCGACAGGTTGTGGGTTCGATTCCCACTCCAGGAAATGTTAAATTTAGTATTTTCATTTCTTGGGTTTGGTAACAAGGCAAAGCGCGGCGTTGTGTTCCGCCACTCAATACGCAATGCCTCAATTTGGCGGAAAGTGGGGAACGGAAATGTTGAAAGAGAATGGAGTGTCTTAACACTAGATTCTCTGGTTCCCTCTGACTACCCCGCTATATGCGGGATACAACGTGAAGTTAAAAAAAAATATCTAATAATAGTACAAATATATTTAAAAAAAAAAGAAATGTTTTCAAGTAACAATAGCAACTCGTCGTCAACATTGATGGATCATAATCAATTGTCTACATAATGTAAATGTATTGTGTCGTCAAGGCTTTTACAAATTTGGCTTCTCTATTATACTTACTAACATATATACAACGCTTTGTTGGATTTATATATAGATAAAAAGTTGGAAAAGTATATTAAAGGTATACTTAGATATTATCATAGTTTTTATAATTGTTAAATATTGTATTTGAGTGTGCCATTTAACTTACTTACTTACTTAACTTCACGCTTTTCCCTAGCGGGGTAGTCAGAGAGAACGGAGCGCCAAACGCTACGGTCCCTGCATACCTCTTTCACCTCGTCCACAGTCATTAACCTCTTCATGCATGCCCTCCGGGGGGTCCTCATGCCTTTTACGTGACCTTCCTTCAGTATCATTGATACTGTATTCTCGAAGGTCAACCGAGGTCTCCCCCTACCTCTCCCTCCATTTAACGTTTAAGTCTATGTATAAATACGTGTAGCAAAAACTTTGTACCCCTTTTTACGAAAATTACGCGGACGGAGGAGCATGAAACTTGGCATACTTATTTTATATAGGGAAGGAGTGCAATATGCTAATATTTTTTTTAAAATAATGTATAAAAGTATATTAAATTAGTAAAATAAATGTTACACACACTAACATGGTTTGACATCCATGTGTATATAAAGTGACACATACATTGCTAAAGACAACGCGTTGTTAACGCGTCACCGGGGCCACTAATTAGAAATTAATCGGTATACAAATTTGGATTTTTAACTAAATAATATTAATTATACATTAATTTATATATAACGGGACGTATATTTATGGATCTCAAAGTCACATATTCAAATCTTGCCATGTTCACGTGCTTTATACTAAATATTCCAATTTCAGATACTCAGTAACTTCTATGAAATATCTCTATTTAAACACCTTTTTTTGTATTTTTTTAGCATTTCTATAGTTTACTTTAGAAGCCATTACCTTATATACCTAGAAACTTATATATATTCTTGACTTTTGTCACATAAAGATAAAGTATAGACGATTTCGTGTATGCTGAAAGTTTTGTAAGCCCTCACTTACTATTCATCGTGTTGTAACAAAAACGATAATACTTGGTTTTTATGTTATGAAATACTTAGATTTTATCTAGGTATAGGTCTGTACTCAATAGCATTAAGGTACTGTTACTTGTTTGTTGTAGCTAAAGATTTGAATTCCTTACATTTTTTTTGCACTTTTTATAGAAGTACTATGGGCTTTAATATAGAAGTAGTATGTAGCTTAAACAGCAGTGTAATATACTAGATATCTAATAAGTAAAAAATTATGCATCCGATTTTTTAGTTGACGGAGGAGTATCAAATTTGGCATAGTAGAAACTTCGTATAGAGAAGAGTACAGAAGTTTTTTTTTATAATGGATTGGGAATTCATTAAAATAATAAACTAAATATAAAACACTCTAATCCATGAGTTTTGTAAGTGATATACATGTTACTTAGGATCAGGGTTTTTTTGAAGCTTAACGCTTTTCTCCGCATCGCAGAGTAGTCAAGCCGCCGAGGTTTTCTGAAAGATTCGGGAGTTCCCGTGGGCTTCGGCTATTGGCGGTAGAGGAGGAGCACCGTAAGGTTTTAGTAGATATACGGATGGCCCATTTACAGCCGGTAGGCCGAACGGACTTAAAAAAAAAAGGGTAGTAAACCCAGATACTCTATGTTCTACTCCTTCACGCCGCATTTTATCTTACCAGAGCGTGGAAATTAGAATAATTTAAATATAATCATTCCCCTGAGAAGATCGAATCCACAACAGTCGCATTTACAGTCAGTCTTCCCACTGCGCCACGATAGCCTCAAGTTCATCAGTAAAATAACTTAATTGGGTTTTATTTATAATAAAACTAGATATTTTATTCATCTCAAAGCCTACATCTAATGTAGGTCACATAGAAATATACGCATACCAGGACTATATATCCTTGGAAACTTGGCAAGAGCAACCGCTATAAATTGTTATAATCGTCACTATGTATCATTAGGGGCATCTTAACTGAGTACGTCTAGACTGTGTGGCGCTGTGTCTTGATTTATTATCTTTAATTTAGGTTATTTCGATACTATAACTTTATGATTTATTATAAAAAACAACATAGATTCATTATCTAATAACTAATTTGACGCTAATATGGGGTAACTTTTTGCGTTAACGTTTTTGCTTGTACCATAGGACTTATCGATATAAACTTTATGGTATCAAATTACACATCTTTCTCGTCTGTATAAATTTTGTAAAAGGGGCCCCAAAGATTTTTCTCTACGTATTAATTGACATACGGATACGAAGTAACATATAGTTAGATAAGTTGATATCAACACAACGCAACAGAATTAAGTCCAGAACTCAAATTACACTCTAAAAGTAATATTTATATTTATAATGCATATCCTGGCTTCAGTGTAGTGTAATAATATAAAATCGGCACTGTCTTCCGCACCCAAGCAACTTTTAAAAAAGTCGTGGAAATTAGAACAATTGTAAATGAATATCGCTATTGGATTCTTTGTTAAATTATTTTATGCCATTTCGATAATATATATTATGAACTATAATAGCAATCTAACCAATAAATAAAGATTATATATTTTTTTCAAAGGATAAAAATTGCCAAGTTTCATTCTCCTCCATTTGCGTAATTTTCGTAAAAAGGAATAAAATGTTTTTGCTTCTCGTATTTATATATAGGTAAACGCAGGGAGATTATCTCCAAGTACATAAATAATTTTTTTTTGAGTACATTGGGGTTTGGGCGTGAATATTACGAAATTCGAGGTTTTCATTAAAATTAAATACAATATATTTCACATAAATATAGACTTACCTGTGCCTTATCATGTTTGTCCCTAAATCGATCAGCATCCAGTTGGGCAGTATCTCTTTCTTTCTGAAGTCGGGCAGCTTGTCCTAGCGCTTTGTCGAGTTGCGATTGTAGGGATTCGAAGTCGTATGCTGACTTCTCACGGTCCACTTGTAACTGTTGCACAAGTAAATTAAAAAATATTAATTAGCGTTACTATATGTTAGAAAAAAAATTATGAACCAAATTAGTCAGAAAAGTAAAATTAATATAAAATTTTTTGACAAGTGATTGTCAATTGAACGTTACAGCAACTTTCAGTAATTCGTCGGAAAGTGGGGAACGAAAATGTTAATAGAGAATCTTAGCTTAATACTAGGTTCTCAGGTTCCCTCTGCTTACACTTCCATGCGCAGGGTACAGCGCGAATTAAATAATAATTTAAAGACAACGTTCAGTTCTAAAATCAAATAAATAACAATTTTTATGTCGTCGAAGAAACCCTTTCACTTACCTTCCTGACTTCAACAGCAGATTTATCTAACTTCTCTTGCAGCTTATCGATCTCTGAGTGTGCAGAATCTAAAGATGCCTGTAGCTTATCTTGCTGTAGTTGAGCTTTGCCAAGAGTTGCCTGAGTTCTCTCTAATTCTTCTCTTGCTTTGTCAAGTTCTGCGGTAGCCTTATCTCGTTCTGAATGGAGACGACTTATGGAAGATTGGACACTGTTGGGAAAAAAAATATAATATTTTTATTATAAAAACATGATAATTTAATAATTTGTTTGTATATTAAATAAATTATTTAGAATCGACTATAAGCAATCTCGATTATTCTATCTTCTCTCGATTATATAAGATCATTATAATGTAAAATTATTTTTCAGCAGCAGCAGCTTTTTTATCACATTTATCAACGAGAAATAAATGTATTCCGGATCAAGTTGACATAAGTTAAGATACGTTAAAAGGAAATTAACAAAGCGAAAATTACAACTGAAACCATCGAATCTTATGAAAACAAAAGTTTGTCTGAAATTTAAGTTTTAATGCTCTTTTTAGCAAAGATTTCATATTGCAAAACTTTTGAGAACTTTATTGTCCTATTTTGATTTTGATTTAATTACTATTGTAGCAATTGTCATAATTATTCTTTAATTGTACGTTATAATTATCTTTACGTAAGAAAAGATTACATTGTCTAAAAATAGAAAAATATATTTACCGATCGTATTCTTCCTTCAGACTGTCTTGTTCGGTTTGTGCATTTTCTAGTTTAGCTTTAAGACGGTAGACTTCACCTTGCGACTTTTCTAATTTATCTTGGAGCCCACTAGCCTCAGATCTGGCTCTTTCAGCATCTGCTTGTGTAACTCTTAGCTCAGCTAGTGTTCGTCGCAATTCGGCTGCAGATTTGTCAGCTTTTTCTTGAACACGATCTAGCTCTTGTGATGTCGTCAAAGTGCTTCTACCAAATGTGGTCTGAGATCTTTCTAATTCATGTTTCAGACGTTCGTTCTCTAGTTCAAGCCTGGCTAATCGCTGTTTAGCTGCTTCCCAGTCAGCGCCAGACCTGCCAACTTCACTTGCAGCTTTGTCTAATTCAGCTTTAGACTTTCCAAGTTCTGATTGTGAACTCTCTAGCTTAGCTTCAAGTCTGTCCTTCTCGGCCTGAGCTCTTTCTAGCCTAGCGCCAAGTTTTTCAACTTCACTTTCGAGGGCATGGAGTTTCATCTTATAATCGGCTATTTCTCTCTCATGAAGTTCTCTTTCTTCATTCTTCTCATGTTCAGCTCTATCTCTCTGTTCTCTGAGCTGTTGAATTTGTTTTTCTTTATCGCCAATGACTTCTTCTAGGGAGGATAGCGCACCTTCAGAAGAGCAATGGTGGGCTTGCATGGCGTTAAGCCTAGCTCTTGCCATATCTACTTGGTTGTCCTTTTCTTTGAGAAGGTCTTCAAGATTTTCAATCTAAAATAATTTAACTTCATAAATACTTCGAAAAATTACTATTTTAAAGCAATAAATAATATATAACGTAAAAAATAAAAAATGCAAAAGCAAAAATAATTAAAAAAAACATACCTTACCAACAAAAACATAAATAGCAGCACTTCAACTAAATACCAACACTAGCACTAAAACATAGAAGAACAGAAAAAATAAACGCTTAAAACTTGCATAGCGTATATATTTAAAATAAATACTGGTACAAAATAAAGGTAAAATCGCCAAACATAACTGGAATAATGATAATACTGTAAAATAGCAAAATTAACTTAACAAATTAACCTATTCTAAAGTTATTTTATAAATTTTATGTTCTCTGTATTATTCCACTACCAATTTACTTCAAGCAGTATAAAGTAAGTTCTAGCATTACTCATTACTGTTACAACAAATATAATTACACGTTGTATTATTGGTGTTATCAAATAATTAAAGTTATCCACAAAATAGATACGTTATTGTCCTAAGTATGTAATAAAAGCGTTTTTATATTATAATACTGATATAACTGTCAAAATATACGTAGTACTATTATCTAATACAATATATGAAACAAAAAAATAATAAAATAGCACTTCTATATAGTAACATCTAATAAATGGCATATAAACTTATGTCTAAACTACTTTAATATATATTTCTATCTACATATATTGCCGCAGCATCCTACCTTCCGTTGCAGCACGTTTATCTTTCGATCTTTTATCTCAGAGTGGTCTCTGAGTTCAGCAAGTTCATGAGCGGCTGCGAGAGCCGCTGCCGTCTTCTTCTCCACCATTCTACTCTTCTCTTCGAGACGAGCTTTAAGTTCTTCAACCTTTGAAAAATAAATTATTCTTCACGCTTTACATTGTTTCCTATTTGAGTGAAAATGCTTTAAACTACGCTAAGGAACTTGGAAAACATAGACAAAAGTATAGACCCAAAAAGAATATAATAGAGTATAGAACTAAAAATAGATAGATATAATAAATAAAAAGAAAAACTATGACCACACACAAATTATCTATGACCAAACCATATTATTTTAAATATTTTAGAAGCTTCATACACATCTATGAATGTTTTATATGAAAATATCAAAGACTTTGTATTTGGATGATATTTCTAAACTACATCAAATCTAAAATTATTAACCAAGAGAAATTTAGGCGATTACAGATAGTACAGTTGTTAGTAGAAATGATAAATGAGTAACGCTTTTAAGCTTAAGTAAACATCATCAATCAATTCTAATCAGACGTCAAGTGTCATGCTTTGATTTTATTGTCCTTGGTTTGTTACGCTGGAAAAAATATTTTTATACGATTGCTCAAAATACGCTATTATTTAAGAAGTAAATAGTAAAAGAGTAGAAAGATTATATGTGTAAGAAAATATATTTCATAATCTCGTTGCATGTACCTGCTTATATTTTTTGGTCTGTTGCGCATAAAATCATTATGTCATATTTACCTTGAAAGAGAATTATAAAACTTACGTCAGTTTGTAACATGCTGTAGTGTTCCTCTTTAGCGCAAAGCGATTCCTTAAGGACGGCAATGTGTCGTTGATAGTCCTGGTGCTGCTCCTCTAAAGCTTTCATCTTCGCCGCCATCGCTAGAATTTCCTGATCTCGTCTCTGGATCTCAAGGCGGAACTCATCCAACTGCTCAATCACCATCCACCCGAAAGTTCGTATAGAATTAAATAAACCCAAACACGAGATTAGTGTAAGAAAAGATAGATAGACCAAAATAGTTAAAAATCTATCTACTAAGGCAAACTGTGGTGGCGGAAATGATATTGATGTTAACTTGATTAAAACTACATCTCATATTCAAACCATCAGAAAGAAAGATCAAGTTGATGTTAGTATCGATGATGAAGCGACGCAAGCTTATTAGTAATTGACGTTAATTTAAGATAATGTTCTCAGCATCTAACGATTATATGACAGTATATTTAGTGCCATGGAAGACATTGTAAGTACCTCAAATGTTTGTTACATGCAAACCACTTGTATAATTAACACTCAGACAGAATTGAAAAATTGATTTTTTAAGACGGATGAAATATAGAAAAACGTAAATGTATCCGCTGGAAAACTTTCTGTTTTAACTAACACTAGAGTATGTGAATATTGGAAGCTTAAATGAGCAACGGTAGAAAGTTTTCCAGTGTAAGTATCTAAGAGAGTTAAATGCCGACGATGCACGGGCGCCTACTTGTGATACATTTATCTATCGATACTGTGACTGAGACTCATGAAACATGGCGACTACATGAAGAGGCCGGGTCGTGTGAGCTAACTAGTGATGGGTGGCGCGGGACCAAGCTTTACTGGACGATGAGCGATCAACACCGAAAGCGGAATGAATAAATCAAGTATTTCACAAAAACGCACCCGAACTCGCTCGATGCATACGACCTCAACAGTCTTTATTAACAGTCTCTAAATAAATTGGTGTTAACGTAATCTCACACGTTTCTTTAATAATTATATCTAAAATATCCGCACCTAGAGCCCTACTTAACAAAAATACTCCAATATAATCTCTTATTATAATTAAAAATAGCTCTAACAATGAACAAGTTACACAAAAATATCGAGTCTAAGATCTTAAAGCGATGAATTGACACGGGATCGTCGGTCGCACGGGAACGCGATCACATGGTGGCGCTATAGTCGGCTCGCGGCCGCGGCGGCGCGACGACGCGCCCGTCCTTGGTGATGCGGACGTCGTTCAGCAGAAAACTTACTTGTCGCTTGAAGGGAGGTTCGGCCTTATCGTAAAGCGAGGCGTGCGAGGGCGCGAGCGAGGGCGGCGGCGGGGAGCCGAGCGCGGCCAGCTCGCTCTCGAGGAGCGCGACCTGCCGCTCCAGCGTGGCGATGCGCGCCTCCTTGGTCTCGAGCACGGCCGTGAGCGTGGCCCCGGCCGAGCCGCCCGGCAGCCCCGCGGCCGCCAGCGCGCGCTCCAGCTGCGCCTGCAGCGCCCGCAGCGTGTCCGCCGTCGCCTTGAGCTCCTGCCACACGCCAGTGCGTCAGCCGCCGCCGCCGGCCCGCTCCCGACACGCCACCCGACACGCCACCCGACCTCGCCTCGCACCTCCCTGCGGCTGCGCGGACCTCCCGCCGAGCCCGCGCAGCCCCAGGTCGAGGTACACAAATTTTAATCAAACTCAACCAATGAAAATTACGAGACGGTCTTCGCTAGGGTTCATGTGACGGGGACGTATGAGCTAAACATGCAATGTCGTGAGTTCGTGTCGCTTATAAATTTTGTTGTGTTTGGCCGAATTGAGGGTTTGGATTGTTGTTCTGTATGTCGACGTGTGGAGGGATCGATAATGATAAAAAGTGCTCGGGGGAACAAGCTCCAAGTGTTACAGACACCGTGAAGAGAAAGCGAGAATTGAGTAGAATTGAAGCCAGAGAGAAAGAGAAAGAGGTCGACTGTACACATACAAGCGACGCGACAGTACATTCGGCCGAAGACAAATGAATGAAATGAAACTATCAAGAGCAATTCTAAGAGAAACAGTGATTTGATAAAGGTATCACAAAATAAAACGCCCATGTGATATACATTACTGACATACAAAAACATGAGGAAGCAGAGTGACGTGCACAACATACGGCTAAGTAACAGTGTAGGCTAAATGTAAACGGACGCAGAATAGAAAATTTTCCATTCACTTTAAATATTCAAACGAAAAGGTCTATTCTGGGTAAGCATGCAACACGACATCCAAGGCAAGACCGTTACGATAATTACCTGTTTTTGTGCCATTGCTTGCATTTGCTGGAACATTTGTCTTTCTTCTTCTTTACCTGGAAAAAGTCCCAGTTACGTATCCTCTATGTTATGTATCACTAGTAATATTCGAAAACATTGTTGATGAAAAGATGAGTAAAAAATATGTGAAACGTACGAGACATACCCATTCCCTTGTTTTGTAACATTTCTAATAGCTTCTTGATGCTCTCATCTCGGGCTTGCAACGTTTGCTTCTGGGTCTCAATACGTAGCTCCAATTCCTATTATAACAACATAATACATTTCAATGAACAGAAAATTCCTGAAACTCTTCATAAAAACATCACAAGCTTTTTATTTATACTATCATAGAATCACTATCCATTATAGAATTCAATATCAAATCAAAAACCTTTATTTAGTATGTGTTTGCAATATCATGACTTAGCTGGCTAAATTTCATGAATAGCCTTAATAACGCCTTACCCAAAATTGATTATAATGATTCAGTCAGGACATGTTATATTTTATCTATAGTACACGATATATGAACTCATTTTGTAATTATGAGTTAACGCCTGTCGTGGCGCAGAGGCACAAGCGTGCGCGTTTACAACGCGACAAGTTGTGGGTTCGATTCCCACTCTAGGAAATGTATGTTAGTATTTTCATTTCTTGGGTTTGGTAACAAGGCAAAGTGCGGCGTTGATTTCCGCCACTTAACACGCAATGCCTCAATTCGGCGGAAAGTGGGGAACGGAATTGTTGAAAGAGAATGGAGTGTCTTAACACTAGGTTCTCTGGTTCCCTCTGCCTACCCAGCTATATGCGGGATACAGCGTGAAGTTAAAAAAAAAATGTAATTATGATGAAAAATATAATCAAGGTTTCAAATTTTAATTAGTATCAACATTCTGGCAACCGGCAGTTATTATTATTATTTTTATATTGAAATAAGTAACGGATTTAAGTAGATTGTTAAAATAATGATATTTTAAATACGAATTGTACCTTGATAGTGTCCCTTAATATAGCGATTTCTCTTTGCAGGTGTTCATTTTCAGCGTATAGCGCCTCTAGTTGTTGTTGTAGTTCAGGAGCGGGCTGGCGCATGCGTAGACGCAGTTCTTCTTCCAATTGCCTTACTAACATCGCTTGTTTCTGTAAAAGATAACGAAGATAAAAGATTAATAAAAATAAATGTTATCTATATAAGATTAATAAAGCATAGTGGCAAGCCACTCTTTATTCTTATTAATCGACTTAAAAAAAGTATTTGTTATATGTAAAAAACTGTTTTTTTTGCATATGCATAACTTTTTACTGGGTAAGTAAATATTGAGGTAGTATTTCTTATGTGGTTTTTTCTTTTTTTTATGGATACCGGATGGCAAACGAGCAGAAGGACCGCCTGATGGTAAGTGGTTACCTTCGCCCATGAACATCTACAACACAAGAGATGTACTAGATGCGTTGCCAACCTAGAGGATACAGATGGAAAGGGAGGATAATGTAGTAGTCCGCTATCGGAACCACCACAAGTCCCATTTAAATTTAATTTAAATCTAAGGAGTAGTTTTTTAAATTCTCGATCTGATGTTACGTATTAGTGCATTTTATTTGAAGTCTTTAGTTAGAATTTTAATTATATTAAATTGAAATATAAGCTATGTATGTTTTTGAAGATTTGTTTCATATTTCATATGATTACATGAATATTGATATAGTCACCAATGTAAAGGGTTTTCGTTATATTTTTCTCACAATTGCCATTTTTTTCCGTAAAAAATAAAATATGAAAAATTTAAATAAAGTCCTGTCGTGGCGCAGAGGCACAAGCGTGCGACTGAAAACGCGACAGGTTGTGGGTTCGATTCCCACTCCAGAAAATGTAACATTTAGTATTTTCATTTCTTGTGTTTGGTAACAAGGCAAAGCGCGGCGTTGAGTTCCGCCACTCAACACGCAATGCCTCAATTTGACGGAAAGTGAGGAACGGAAATGTTGAAAGAGAATGGAGTGTCTTAACACTAGATTCTCTGGTTCCTTCTGCCTACCCCGCTATATGCATATACAACGTGAGGTTAATATATATATATATATATATATATATATATATATATATATAGATACCTATATAAATATATTTATATTTATATATATATATATATATATATATGTATATATATAAAGTTCTAATACTAGGGATGACAAGAATTTTCAGACAACAAAAATAAAAATACAAACTTACATATAATCGTATTACTAACGATGAAACCTTAATAACGGAAACATCACATGTTGCCGGCGGCGTCCAAACTTTCACGCCATAATTTGTTTCGCATTTGGCACCAAACTTGTTCAATATACAAAAAATATTAGCTCAAATAGCATTTACTCCATATATTTTTATTTACTTTGTATACAATATGTTGACACTGTAAATGCAGTGCCTAGTCAATTGACTGCTTTTTGCGATTGTTGCCAGTTTAAATTCCTTATGAATAAATATTTGAGGCCAATGTTGTGCAGTGGGACATTGTATAACTGCACTAGCGATGATTATGGGTTCGATTAGGAGATGAATGAGGAGGAGATGAGATCTATGAAGGATTACAGAAGCTCTATATTCAATAATATTATTTTAACCACTATAGTAAGACAAAACACTGCGTTAGTGTCCGCCACAGAGAACATGCGATATTGACATTGTGTTATGTTAGGTAATTTATATCTTTAAGCTGTATTAGGAAAGCCTAATGCTATTGTAGATAAAAAAATATTTGGCTTTTAAAAAACTAGACGATATAAATAGGCTGTTTAGGTCATATACTGTGATGAGGTTAATAAATACAAGGAAAATGTAAAAACATTAGGTATACATAATACAATACGTAAAAAGCTCTAGATGAAACACGTCAATGCCTTCACTTAATATAAAACAGATCTCTTTTCGCAGAAAACTTCGTATAGTATTATTTAGTTTGGAAATAGGTTTCATCCCAAAAAAATAAAATCAACAAAAGTTTTGGCAATTGTCATCTTTGTTTGAAAAATGTATATACTCGTATATGTAAGAATTGAGAATATATAGTGAGTTTTGTCGCAAAATATATAGTACTAATATTTACCTGCGACTTTTGTTGGATGAACTTAGCAAATCATACTATTTTTATTTCTATCTTCTTTGAATTCGATTGTAAATCGTAAAATTACGGTTTTACCCGTTCCCCTAGGTATTTTCAGAATTTTTTTTCTTGGTGATTCCTCTACTCACCCCAACAAACTTTGCTTATCGAAATAGCGTCTTCCTTTGCCTATCATTGATATAAGATAACTCAATTATTGTCAAAAACCTCTATGAGAGGTAATAACGAGGAAATGGCTTTTTTCATGTAAAATTAAATGAACACATTATGAATCTAAGATCCTAACTTGAGTATTATAGTTCAATTCTCTCTTCCACTCACTCACTGTTGTCCGTAGAAAACCAAAATTTGGCATGTAGGTTCTACGAAGAGCATAAGGGCTCCCCTAACTCACTAAGAAATGATTTCCGGAAATTCAAAAGTAAAAGACATAATTTGCGTTTTGTAGTCAAAACTAGGAAAGTTATAAATGGAAATATTATGTTAGTAATAAACGAAATTGCGAGCAAAAACTTGTATGAATATAAAAGAATACATAAACTATTGCTGAAAATATGTATAAAAAAAAGTACACCGACCAGCAAATCCTCACAGAATAATTCCATGTTAATTTTCAATTGTAGCAATTTCAGGTAACAATTTCCCTCTAAAGTTTCCCCGTAAAGTGACGATTTTATGAATAATTGGCAGAAAAAATTCCAACTCGATAGCCGGCGCTTCAATTTGTAATGGTTTTCTAGAAATTTTGCCAACTTGAGAACACTTTACGAACATTTCACTGATTGGCGAATGGCAAATTAAGTTACTTAGCTATGTTTTCATTTTGATGATCTACTTTTTTTACTTATTTTTTATTTATTACTCCCAATAGTTTTACAATTAGTGGATTCTATTTCATACATAATTATAAACTAAAAATATCTTATTAATATTATAGTCTGTCACGCCTGTCGTGGCGCAAAGGCACAAGCATGCGACGTAAACGCGACAGGTTATGGGTTCGATTCCCACTCCAGGAAATGTAAAATTTAGTATTTTCATTTCTTGGGTTCGGTAATAAGGCAAAGTGCGGCGTTGAGTTCTGCCACTCGACACGCAATGCCTCAATTCGGCAAAAAGTGGGGAACGGAATTGTTGAAAGAGAATGGAGTGTCTTAACACTAGGTTCTCAGGTTCCCTCGGCCTACCCTGCTATATGCGGGTTACAGCGTGAAGTTAAAAAAAAAATCTTATTAATATTGTAGTCAGTAAGGACGAGTGGATGTTTGTTACTTTTTCATGCACAATCTACTGAACAGATTTAGCCGAAACAGTAATATAGTTTATACATCAGAATAGGACATATGCTACAATATAATCTGTGCAGTTTGGCCATAATATAAATATAGTTATCTAGCAGTGGCGAGGCGTCCATACAACTCGATTCCCACCGGCTTGACCACTTTTCAAAGTACGAGACCTAAAAAAAAGGTCAAGAAATTAGGAAATACCTTGACATGCTATACCGATTTCCCTAAATATATTGGCTTCCCTAAAAATTACCGGCTTCCCTAAATATATATACCGGCTTCCCTAAATATACATCGGCTACTGGTTTGCCTAACTAAAATTTTCACCTTTCGCCACTGTTATCTATTAAGTAAATAAATTACCCCACATATCTAATTCTATTTTAACTACAAGGAAATGTTTTGAATGACTAACTTAAACTAAGTATATCCTTTAATTGGACGATTACGATTTTATATAGTAGTTACTTAGACGTATAACCTCGCGATCCTTTTTATGAGTAAAAGAGTCATATAAATTTGGACTTTTTTATGAATCATCAATTGTTTTCGCAGCGCACGCCAAATAGTGACGTTTATCATTTTTATAACAACTTAGTTTTAATAGGGATCTCTTATTTGAATCTACTTGTGAAATAAATGTTCTGGACACTCATTGATAGTGTAGCTTTCATTTTTAACGTTTCTGAAAAGAAATATGTTTCTTTTGTATGTGACATTTAAAAAAAATATATAGCGTTTTCTTTTGCCATATTATTGATTATTATTAAAAATAATCTTTAGGTACAACTTAATAATCTCCCTACAGATATGCTAACAACAAAAATAAGGTGTATAAAGTGATAAGAATATCATCGTAGCTCAAAAAGTACGTATTCAATTTCAATTTTCAATTCCAGTCTCGAGGGTTCGAGTCTCGCTACGATCAAAATTTAATACTTTACTAAGTTTATCCCAATTTTTTTCTTTTGAGCTTATACTTGATTTATATTAAGTAAATGTAATAAACACATGCCAATTTAAAATGATGATATTTCCCAAGCTATCAGATCACGATTTTATGAGTGTCACCTCAATTTTACTCACTTATCGAGTAGAGTCATAAATATCCAATTCGACAACCCACTTGTAACGACACTTTTTATGTGTCACTTTATATAGAAAATCGTGCTTTCGGTGAAAATGGCTCAAACTATGAAAGCATTTATATTCAGTTCTCGTATAACATTTATGTTATACCGCTTCAATAAAGATATACGAATTTGTGCAAAAGTACGAGTATTCCTTACAATTTAATGTGAAACGGCATTTGACTTCACATTTATAGTTTTATGGTAAGGTTGAGATTATTGCGTGTTAGAATAGAGATACAGGATACAGATACAGATACAGGATAGCAGAGTGAACCTATTATCAAAATATTCTGTTCCGTTTTCTGCCTTAATTTCAGACATTGCATTTTGAGCGATGGACGGCGCACTTTGTCTTAACATTGGATAAATTACAAAACATTTACAATTTTATTATTAATTTATAATAAAGTAATTTGTATGGTTATGATAAATTTCTTGTAAAATGAGCATTGTTAGAACACAAATATTTTCAATTTATAATACCAAACATCACTCGTTACTATTTAAGACAAATTAACACAACAGTTTTAAATTATTATGTGATATACATATCTACGTAATTTGGCGAATTAGAGAATTTCTTTTAAACATTACACTTTTTATCCATTTTGCAGAATAGGTAGAAGAACATCACAGTGCTAAATTAATCCGAATTCTCTCGATTAAATTTATTTTTTTGTTGTTTTAATGTAATAAAATGTATACTTAGTGTATTAAAATTTATAAAAAATATACCAAACAAAAACATTTCAAAATAGCATTTGTATTCACAACCATTGCTCTCCTTACGGAAACCGATGATTGTGGATAGTCAAGTTATGCTATTTTAAGGTTAGATTTTTCCGTAAGGTACAGCATAAAATAATTTAAAACATTTCTTTCATAAATCTTATTTACAATTTGAATCTAAAAGAGTGTTCGTTTAACTGGTTACCTGATAGAAACAAAGTATCTCGTGTGTTCCATCTGCCGCCCACTCATGATGTCATCGCTATGGGATTACGCGCAATTACCGAGTGTCTTGTGTCGTAAAGTAATGTAGTCAGCGCTCATTGTTAATATAAAGTAAAGAGGAAAGGGTTTTTATTCTTTTTTAGCTTCACGCTACGCTTCTTCGCATGTAGCAGGGTCAGTAAAGGAAACCTGAGAACCTAGTGTTAATACACTCCGTTCTCTTTCAACAATTTCATTCCCCACTTTCCGCCAGATTAATAATTTTATTTACAAGTTTAAAACTCTACTGTTACTGAGTTATGACACATAGCTGAAAATACTTCCCATACGTATCTAAAAATTGCATATGTTTTTTTGGAAAGTGTAAGGGAATACTAAGAAGATTGCTCAAAACTTCGACGGGAAAGGGAAAGAATAGTAATTAGTTTCTAGTTAATCCAAGCAAACGTAGTTTCGAGCTAAAACTCGAATAAACCATTCGAATTCGATATAATCGATGTATAAACTATTATTATATGCGATTTATACTCTTGGGAGTTTTTATATATAAACTATTTTATTTCTCCGAATAGATGAGATAATATGTGACGTTGACGATTTATGTGTAAAAGCAACGAAGTAAATGACGCACGCATTAAGTGATATATATGACTCAACTTTGTCAAACAAGTCAATTTATAAGTTATTTTCACTAGCCTACTACAGTGGCTTATTTGAAAAACTAGATATTTTATACTTAAAAACTATTTAGAGGCCAGTCGTGGCGCAGAGGCACAAGCGTGCGACTGTAAACGCGACTGGTTTTGGGTTCGATTCCCACTCCAGGGACTAAAAATATTAAACGATATTCAGTATTTTCATTTCTTCACTCTGGTAACAAGGCAAAGTGTGGCGTTGAGTTCCGCCACTTAGCACGCAGTGCCTGAATATGGCGGAAAGTGGGGAACGGAAGTCTTAAGTGAACGGAATGTCATAACACTAGGTTTCTCTGGTTCCCTCTGCCTACCCTGGTTTGTGCGGGAAGCTAAAAAAAAACTATTTAACTCCGAACCAAAAATAAAATATTCATTATAAAAATAGAGAATAGGTCGCATATAAAAATGGCAAACATTCTGGACATAAACATTTTGCCACCGCAAAAACAGCAATGCCTTTAAACGTAGTATTACGGGTTACGAACAGCCATTGTAAGTGAACATGTGTAGCTAATATCGGCTCCAACAATGGGAAATATTTGTATGAAACGGAATTCAGAGCGCGGTCACAGTGTTGAGAGACAGCGGGTGTTTGTTAAAAACTAAATTAACTTTTTCATAAACCATGTGACGTTGTCTTTTATTATTTTTTTAATTTTTTTTATTTATCTTATACAGTGAGGAACGGAAATCTAAAAGAACAGAGTGTCTTAACGCTACATTCTCAGGTTCCCTCCGCTTACTCTGCTATGTGCGGGATACAACGTAATGCTAAAAAAAAACAATAATAATAATTTTTTCTATGTATTTAAGGAAGGAAAATATTATTTTTTTATACTAAATTTATAGTCAAAACATTTCTCTTTATGTTTTGTATTTAATCTCGCCCAGAATCATTAACATTGTATTTCTGAAAACAACTGAAGGTTTCTTCAATTTTCATTTTCATAAAAATGATTACGTTTTCAAACGAAAGAATAAGAGACAACTTCTAAGAAATATTTATTTTGATGTCGTTTAATAAGTTTCAAATTTATATGTAAATAATTTTATATAATCTATATATAAATACGTGAAGCAAAAAGTTTGAACCCCTTTTTACGAAAATTACGAGGACGGAGGAGCATAAAATTTGGCACAGTTTCAGTTTATATAGGAAAAAAGTGCAGAATGCTAATATTTTTTTAAATAATGCATTCAAAGTATATTAAATTATTAAAATAAATGTTACATACCATAGTTTGACATTCACATTCACACATTGCTAAAGACAACGCGTTGTTAACGCGTCACCAGGGAAGCTAGTTGGATTAAAATTTTATATTCAAAAAGCTTTTACGTTATGCAAATCTAAAAGCACACGTGTACTAAATAGTTGTTGAACCTTTTTAATTCCAGTTCACTGTTTTCCAGTTATTCAATTACTAAAGTTCTTATTTGACTTTTGAATTATTTGGATAAAAGAAAATCATGTAATTAAATGCTGTTGATACTCGGTCGGGAGGCACATCATAGATGTAAATTTATTGTAAATGTACCATGTTTTCATTCATTCATTTCATTAGTTCATTTATGTTTCATGTTACCTCATTACTTTTTACTGAGTGAACTAATTTTGATATTTTTTTTTTATGACAGCTAGTGATTTTGATGTGGTCACATTTGTTTTATTTAAGATTTAATAAGCAGTTTTTGAAATATCCATTTATATTTGAAGCAGGGTAGGCAGAGGGAACCCGAGAACTTAGTGTTAAGACACTCCGTTCCCCACTTTTCACCGAATTGAGGCATTGCGTGATGTGCTGGCGGAAGACAACGCCGCGCTTTGCCTTGTTACCAAACCCAGGAAATGAAAATACAAAACTTTTATATTTCCTGGAGTGGGAATCGAACCCATAACCTGTCGTGTTTACAGCCGAACCCTTGTACCTCTACGCCACGGCAGGCGTCGATTTTCTTTGAAATTAAAATATTAATTATTCAAAAATATTATAGTTAGACGAAATTCGCTAAACTTTGCAACAATTTTATTGTTACAGATATACAAAACACTACTGTTGCTAGATTTTATATGACTCTTGCGTCGTTAAAAAAAAAGAAATTAAATAGAAACGCAGACGCTTTGTTTAATCAAACTGGGGCGAATATGTATGATTAATACATACACTCCTCGCCTTTGTGTTTCCTCTCTTTGCTCTTTGTAAAGAAACCGCTTCAGTTACCACTTTAGCATATCTAATGGTTGATAGAAATCTTATTCTATTGTGTGTTATTGAATTATATTCGTAATAATATTTACTTAGTAATTAAATGTTACAATTGTATTTTAGATGAATATTCATTGCTAATTTTGGTCTAAAACCTCGATTGGTTAAATAAACCTTAACAGCATTTGTAATTCTTTAAGGCCTACGGTATAAAATGGTAAACACAAAAAGGACACATATTTCTGTATTAGCCGTCGATAAAAATATTTATTATTAGCATTAGGACTGCTTTCTGTAAGGTTAATGACTTACAAAAAATACAATAATTTCAATTGAATTTAACATCCTTTTGTATACAAAAACAAGTATTTAATAGTATAAAAATAAAATTTATAGATAAAATTTTAAGAATGAAAAACGTCTGATCTGAAAAGCATGAGTTTTCGAGTTATCAACTTATTCACGCCTGATACACATTTATTCTAAACGTTTTATAATTTAATTTTCATTAGTATTTTTGTTACTCAATACTATAGAAACGCATTTTTTAATATCAAGCATTTCCGCTTTGCGTTGATCGCTGTAACCTCACCACAATCGCCCTCTCACCCTCCTGTTGTCCTATTTTACTCCTTAATTTCGACAATCGATACGTTCAAGGCCTTTTCTCTTATAGGAACATTACATCGAACAATTCAAAAGGCAACATAAATAATGGTGAAATGGTGCTGTTTCAGTATTTTATATGTAAATAGAGGAAAGAGCTTTCGTAGCAAACTAGGTTCATAAGAAAAAAATATTGTTTAAGCATTATGATTTAGTTTTTTCTTGCAAACGATTTTATAAAATTAAAAAGTTTAGGTCTAGTAGGAAAACCATCGTGGCGCAGTGGGACAGGGTTAGACTGAAAATATGAGTAATTGTGGACTCGAGAGAATGATTATATTTTAATTTCTCTCCTCTAGTAAAACAAAGTACGGAGTTGAGTTCCGCCACTTAATAGGCAATGTCTGGTTCGAACGGAAAGTTTTGTCACTAGGTTCTCTCTGATTACCCTGCTAAGCGAGATAAAGCGTGAAGCTGTAGATCTAGTAAATTAATAGAAGATCAATACAAAACTAGATCCTGGAGAGAGAATATTCAATCATTGTGTTGAATTAACTTTAAGTTCTTATTTATTATTTTACCTAAGTATATTAAAACAAATCAAAGTACAAAAGAAATTCGTTTTTATAAAATATTTTATCGCTAAGTCATGGTTACTACATAATTTATGAAGTTATGTACTAATGTACGTAAATACCTTAATAGTTTTGTACAAAAAGCCTGAACACGAAATCTAATATTTATTATAGAAATATATATATGTATGTATATATTTATGTATATTTGTATGTATGTATTCATTCATGTATATTTACTATTATATTGGAATATATGTATGTATGTAGGACTAACAGTATGTTAGGTTGATTTATTTATTTAGTTATATCCGTTATATTTTTTGCACCGCATTATGCCCGCTTTTATCTGTAGATCCTTTCAGTTAGGTTGCCTGGAAGAGATCACTTTTGGTGATAAGGCCGCCTTTGTGCATTTGTTATATTATTTAAGATTTTTTCTTTATGTATAATTTCAAGTGTGCAATAAAGTTTTTCTATCTATCTATCTATCTAATTTCAACGTAGGTGGAACTCACGTTATAGTTGTAAAATCACTCACATGAAATCAATCACAAATGTAAAGATTGTAAATTCACATCTAATTTTTTTGGGGTTTTCCTAAAATCATTCGAAAACAGATGTCCCCTGGTCTAATATATGAAATTGTTAAATAAACTTGTCTAAAGTTGTTATGTTCTCGTTATATAAATGATATTATGACTAAATTACACAAAATCTAATTGTATCCTGTGTTATTTTGGTGTATAAGCTCTAATATTATTGTGTTTAATCTAGATCCGTTGAGTAGTTTTTGCGTAAAAGAGAAACATACATCCAAACATCTCTACTTGCTAAGTTTCGCATATATAATATTAGGAGGATTTCTACACTATGAAGTAATAGTTAAGTGGGTGTTCATTATTTTTAAGCCACGTTCGTAGTTGCTCAAAACTAAGTTGGGCTATTAGTTCTAAACATTGTATCTTGTGTACTACTATATCCATCGTGGCGCAGTGGCAAAGTATCTGACTGTAAGAGCGATTGGTTGTAAGTTCAATTTTTACTTGGGGAATTATTGTTTAAATAATTTTCATTCCCCCACCCTGATAAGAAAAATGCAACATTGAATTCCGAAAACAGCGCAAAGCTACTTTGCTATTAGATGTATCTAATATTACAGTTACATTATTGTGTTAATTATCTATACAGGGATATTGTCATTCATATAATATTTAAATAGGTTAAAATCAATATGTACTAACAATTTCAAAGCTAGGCTTAGGCTAAGGATTTATTACATTGTAGTAAATATTTAATAAGTCATTAGTGGTTTTGAAATTTTCTATAAGTAATTAAAACATTAATTTATGTATTAAGTTTATTTGTTTATTTACTTTGACTTGTGTGGATTTAAAAAAAACTAATAAATAAAATTTAATTAAAAAAATTACATATTTGCTGTTACTCTTAGAATTAAAGAGAACTAAATTAAAATTTCTGTAACTTCAATTTCATTCTCAATTCTGTAACTCATATTTAAGTAGAAATTAGCAGTAGAAATCTTATTCCAAGATTTTATGACCATTTTCAGAATTGTAATGCTTGAAGTACATCATATGTATGAGTACTTGTTAAAATTTGAGTCTACCAAAATCTTTGTATACTACAAAATAATAAATAATTAAATAAGCCAACGCGTCTACAAAAATATTACTTGGGCATATTCAAATGCTGATTTTTACATGTTTACTTAAAAAAAGCATTTACCAAGTTACAGGTACATGAAAATATTATGTATTTTTAATTTTTTTCTAACGTTATACCGGCTTCCCCGCGAGACGTCAGTCAAAACATTTCCTTTGACTTCCTGCTAAAATATACATACATAGCAGTCCCACGCAACAATTTTGCTAATTTGTGTTGTAATCTACATTTTTTTTGGTTCAGTACATTTTTTTAAATATACCATTTTTTATAATTTATCCAAACGTAACGGTTAGAGATTTAAATGACCACAAAATTACTAATTACGTAAGTTTTAATAAATATGTATAGATACAATTACCTTTGTTGGCGCTAACCAACAAATTAGACAATCCGGTTTTACAATTATTTTATTCCAATATTATCCAATTACATATCAAAAAAATCAAAAAGGTCCTGCCTCCATCATGTCTTTCCATCACTCTAGATCATGACGTAATAATCTTTTTTCCTGCCAATGCACTAGATATTGGCGGGAACCACAGATAAAAAACATGGAGTTATCATTGTAACAATACGTCGCGATAAACGCTTCCACAATATATTCATACTTTAAAATAATATCAAATATAATCTTTTTATAAATACATTATGTTAACACCTTATTGAATTCGTAAAAATATGATTTTTCCACTTATCATAACTGGAGACCCCGTTGATGCGTTAACAACGCGTTATCTTTAGCAATGTATATGTCACTTTATATTTGCGTAACATTTAATTTACTAATTTAATATACTTTATTTTGAAAAATATATTATCATTTTGAACTCCACTCTATATAAACTATAAGTGTGCCAAGTGTCATCCTTCTACGTCCGCGTAATTTTCGTAAAAAGGGGTACAAAGTTTTAATTCACGTATTTATAATAGATAAAAATCTATTAAAAATTAAAAACTTCATATTAAAAAACTCAAAAGAAGTCTGAGCGAGAGATGACTGTTTGACATTTATGCATTATCTCGCTTAATTGCACTATTCTTTGTATAAAGTAGCTTTATCTTAACAATTACTATGAACGAAAGTAACCCTTTGTTCGTAAGATATTTTATTCATTCTGTTTACAGAAGGCGTGGGATTGCTTTTAAACCTGACCCAGTTTATGCCGGGGTTTTACTTTTTGTACAACATTGTTTAAAAACGATCGTTATCTGAACTTAAGTTTTGCGTGATGATTGTATACGTTTTGAAATATTAAAACATAAATTGTTTTGATTATTTTATTTAGAATTTTTTTCCAAATTTGACTAGTTTATGGTTTTAGGTTTCGCTGGTGAACACGCAATGTTTTTAAATTAAAGGAAATATTTTTTTTGGGATAACTAGTGTTAGTGGGGAACGGATGTGTTGAAAGAGAACGAGTGTCTAACACTAAGTTCTTTGGTTCCCTCTGCCTATCCTGCTTTGTGCGGGATAAAGCGTGAAGCTAATGGATATTTGGTAAGTTTTCAAAAACATTATTTGGAAAAATATGAATCTACATTTTTTGTCTTAATGTATCAGTCTATTTTTTTTTATATATATTGCGTGTTAGGAAGTATAATTAAGCGCCGTACTTAAGAAAAGTATAGTAAATCATTTCTAATCCGCAAAACTGCGAAAATTGCTTAAAAACATTATATATATATATATATATATATATATTAAAAAAAGCTCTTCATTAAAAATACATCACTCCCACTTAATTTGTGTAACATACATTGAATGGCTTTAAAAATATGTTACCCGTGTACAGTAAGCTAGCGTGAATGGGGTACTTTATACGAGGGGGAAGTATGGCGGCCAGGGATGGCGTTGACCCCGTCAAGTGTTGCCGCGAAAGATTTTCTTTCCTGAACTGGAATGCTGATCTCGTTTCCATATTTGTAATTACATGTTTGGGGGAACGTTAATTAGCTTTTATAATTTTAATGTTTTTTTATAATTAACATGTTAAGTTAATAAGTATTGTGTTTGAAACAAATTTGGCTATTTCTAAATGACTTCGAAATGGAGGTTCTTACTTTCGTTGTATTTTTAAGTGTGTTAATTATAACTTTTTACTTGGTGAAATAATTTTGATCATTCTTTTTCTTTTGACAGCTAATGTTTTTGATGTCCCATTAATAAGTTAATCTATTTGAAGTCAGTTTTCTTTTTTTTATAATAATCTCAATTATTTTCTATATCTCAAATGATTGAATTGAATAAATAAAAATAAATTATATAAATGTTTGTACGTGCATAACTTCTCAACGACTGTACCAAATTAGATAAATCTTTCTTTTATGTGTTCGGTATTGTTAGGAGAAGGTTTGTGTGAAAAAAAAATAGTAAATATTTTAAATATGGCGGTACGAAGTTCGCTGGGTCAGCTAGTTCAAATATAAATAAGTATTTTATTAATCCGATTTTACTAGCTTCACTTGTATCTATCTATCAATTTTTTTAGCTTCACGCTGTATCCCGCATATAACAGGGTAGGCAGAAGGAACCTGAGAACCTAGTGTTAAGACACTCCGTTCCCCACTTTCCATTCATTGTGGGCATTGCGTATTGAGTGGTGAAATTCAACGCCGCTCTTTTTTTTTAATATGAATAAAATCAGATAATGATATTTTGACCCAATTCTTATACAATATGCTTGAAAATCTGCACGCAACTGATGATAATACAATAAATTATTTTTAAACTAATTAATTATACCGTTGTTACGCTTCTGAAACATGTGGGGTACATAAAACATTTTTTTTTCTCTTTTGAATAATTTGGAGTATTCGTGGGTACTGTGTAATCAGATCAGAGCAACAACATTTATTACAAAAATATTATTTTTCCGTGTGGAATTTTAACTGAAATATCTGTGTGACTTTCATACTAGCTAAACAACAATGGTGATTTCAATACATACTTTTATTTTATTTATAATATAATATTTTTAGTATATTGTCATAAGTATATGTAGTAATATATTGTTTGTAAATAAATGAGAATAAACTCCTTAGCGCACCATGGATTTACGGTGCGGGTGCCGGGACCATCCCGTTGCAGAGAGAGGAGTTTGAAGAGTGCCTGGGACTCACGACCCAACGTGTAGGTTTAAGGGGTCCTTTTAAAATGCGCATTAATGTTCACCTCCATTGTCCACGCTCTTTTTTTTACCTAACTAAATATGAAAAAATCCTACTAATAATACGTGATAGATCACGGATAATCATAATCATAGAAATAGTACCTCATTAAAATAATTGAATACAATTCATAGCGTTACGTATACGAGATTGCACGCATTTTCTTTCACTTTCCACGTACACTTTACTTTTACTTAGAACTATACACAACAAGTAATCCAATAATGGTTAAATCATACATCATACTAAATGTTAATACCAACAATCATATGTACTTAATAAAAACAAAAGTGGCTTTGAAATAATTATTACCTACATTTTTTTAATAATCAGACACCTTCTGCCATTTTGCATGATAAGCAGAGAAACTAGTGATATGACTCTCTGTTTTCCAATTTCGACCACCTCTAATTTTCATTTAGTAGCATTGCTTCATAGCTTTCGTTGTATTAAATTATAATGAAATCATACTTCTTATATTTTAAATGAGCTACTGATCCTGTGGCACCTTTATGTTCATTCATCGATTTAAAAGTTCTTGCTTGTTTATTTCAAAAAACAATATTTTGAATTTCTTGTTAGATCTATTATAAGGTATCGGAGGTCAGAATCCAAGGTTGTCCAAAGATATTTTTAAAATGCAAACAATTTCGTGAATGTGGATCGAAGCTTCAATCATAGCGTATACAAAAATACATTCCTAATTTCATAATTACATTAAATATTATAAATATTGTTATTCTATCACATGATTCTTTCTTTCAGATTCACCACACCGCAGGATAGCCAGAGAGAAACTGGTGTCAAGAAATTCCGTTCCTTACTTTTCATCACAATTCAAGACATTACGAGTTGAGAGGCGGAACTCAACGCAACGTCATATAGAGCGCAAAAGTTAAATTAATTTAAATATAGTCATTTCCTTAAGAAAAATCGAACTCACAACACTCGTGCTTAGTCTGAAGTTGTTCCACTGCCCCACAATGACCTCAATTATCATAACATATAATGAAAAAAGGTTTCATTTCATCATCCACCAGTTAGATGGCGCCACGTACCCGCTTCATTGATCCGCCGAAAATAGTACGCCCGGTTACGCAACGCGCCATTCAGCACAGCCTTTAATTTTTTATCTGTTACACTTAATGCTTGCTCTACACGTATAATTTGTGTTTATTATCTATATTTATTTGTGACAATCGATTTTTTATGTGTGGCGACTGCTTGAATATATGATGTTTGGATATTATTCTTTGTTTCTTTTTTATATTTTTTATTTATAAAGGCTGTTGTATAGTTTTTTATAATTTTCTTTAATAAAATATCGTGTAGGATTAAGTTCTACGTTTCTTCTACGTATTAATTTCTTAAGCAGTTCAAGAAATATATATTTGTTCGTTATATCCGATAGTCTTATTTGCTTCCGCTTGGCATAAATTGCATTTTTTTTATGATAAATAAAAAATTATTCAACTTCATGCCTTTTCAGGCAGAGAATGTCCGGACACTTTGTTCTCCACTGTCCGTCTAGATTCGAGACATTACGTGTTAAGTGACGAACCTCAACCCCCACTTTGTTTTGCTAATTATAATAATTTAAATATAATCATTCTCCTGTAAATCGAACTCACAACTATCGCATATATAGTAAGAAATATCCCATTATAATCTGTCTTGGCGCAGAGGCACAAGCGTGCGAATGAATCACGACAGGTTGTGGGTTCGATACCTACTCCAGGAAATGTAAAAGTTTAGTATTCTCATTTCCTGGGTTTGGTAGCGCGGCGTTGAGTTTCGCCACTCAACATGCAATGCCTCAATTCGGCGGAAAGTGGGGGTTTAACACTAGCGTGAAGCTAAAAAAATAAAAAAATATCCCACAGCGCCACAAAGGCCTCTAGGATTAATGAAATAATTTTGCAATAATAATATAATATAATTATAAATAATAAAGAGTAACGTTTCCAATGGATTATTTATGTAAATGTTATGTTAACAGCCAAATAAATATTTATAGATATATGCTAATAATGTTTCCAATAAATACAGATTGTTACACTTAATTGCTACGTGAAGGATTGGCTTTATATAAGCTTCGTTGAATTATATTATATTTTTACGTATTCTATATGACATAAATACTTTAAAATTAAAAAAAAAACAAAATTCTAAGATCCTGTTATGAATAATCGTTACATTAATACGTGAAAGGAAAAACTTTATTTCATTTCCTCGTGCAACAAGGCAAAGGGCGGCGTTGAGTTCTGCCACTCAGCAAGCAATGCTTTAGTTAGGCAGAAAGTGGTGAACGGAAATGTTGAAAGAGAACGGAGTGTATTAACACTAGGTTATCTGGTTCCCTCTGCCTACCACGCTATGTGCGGGATCAAGCGTGAAACTATAAAAAAAAATTTAAATGCTTTTTTACAAAAACTACGCAGACGGATGAGTATGAAAATTGGCATACAGATAGCGTGTGGAGTAAAATACAGAAATCCAACATTATTCATAATAATATATCAAAAATACATTAAATAAATAAAATAAATATTACTAACACTACCATATATTTGACATACCATATATTTGACATACCATATAATATATAAAGGGTGTCCCAAAATTAACGCAAGATTTGACTTTGCCGCCATTTGCTATTATATTCATTATTCATTCGCTATTAAAAGACTAAAATGGCATTTTCTATTTAATTCAAATCTTGCGTTAATTTTGGGACACCCTATATATAAAGTCATACACGTAAGGAAACGTATATTTTACACGTTAATAGGACTACTAGTATAAATGAATATTCCCTATAAATAATAAATATGGCTATAAAATGTCAGTCCAGAGGACTATTAAATAAAAGAAAAAAACCAGTTACTGCCGAGTTCTTAATGCAAGGGTGACATCGTCGGAAGTGTTAATAATATTTTAATATATAGCGGGTTTCAACGCCTCGCTGTAATTACTAAAATTAGATTATGGTTTATCTGTTAGGTAACGTCTACAAAGATGGCGATAGTTAGAATATTTGTATGTGACTTTTAAATGTTTGTTTTCATGATTCAACTGCAAACAGAAACAAATAAGATTTTAACAAAAAGTACTACCGACTTACATTACGGATAACTCAAAAATTACTCGTCAGTCCTTAACTAAATTTAGATCGGACCACATCAGCTGTATCCCGCATATAGCAAGGCAGGCAGAGGTAACCTGAAAACCTAGTGTTAAGGCACTCCGTTCGCCATTTTCCGCTGAATTGAAGCATTGCGTGCTGAGTGGCGGAACTCAACGTCGCGCTTGTTACCAAACCCAGGAAATGAAAAATTACATTTCCTGGAGTGGGAATCGAACCTACAACCTGTCGCGCTTACAGTCGCACACTTGTGGCTCTGCGCCACGACAAGTCAAGAAACATATATAAAAAATTATAACCGAAGTGAGAACTTCCTCCTTTTTAAGAATTGGTTAAAAATGTGATTATTTCCTCAAGTTAGCAACATTATGAATATAATATTCATATAATATTATTATCTTGTTACGTGAATCACAGATGACGCATAGGATAAGGAGGTAGGTATTTAGCAGTCATTCTTTCTTCTTTGTTATAACAATCAATACATATGAAACATTTCTAATACTGTGTGACTAGACAACGCATAGTTAAACTATTGGGCCTAGCCATTTTAAATTTGGTATGTACTTGGAAGAATAAGACGAATTCCCAAAATCCGTATGAATTTGTTGTAGACAATAATAAAAATAACATAAACATAAAAATAAGATATTTTTGATTTAAAAAATATTTGACGGGTATTTGAACCCCCAACAACATATCGATATACATTCCATATCCTAAACTCCTCTGAAGGCCACTGAGATTCCACTAGGATAGAAGTTCAATTTGTAATAACCAGTAATATTACGTAATATTGAGTAACATTGAGTAATATTAAGTAATTTTAAGTATTATTAGTTATAATAGGTTATAATGAGTAATAATAATATATTAAATAGGCAACTAAAATATTTAGACTCTCTTTGGAAAAAAAGAATCTTATTTCCTAAGCTTAGTTAATTGATATGACAATATAGTAAAGTTGAAAAAAGTTACGGACTACGTGTCCGTAGTGATCAGATTAAATATATATATATATAAAAAAAGAACCCCTAACAACCTCCTTTAAGACACAACCCAACTGTATCACATCTCAATCTTCTTATAATCATAAGCACTTGCTAAGTTACAGAAACCATATTTATACCTTGCTTTAATAAAATCAAATACAAAGTAATAAATTCATTTCGAACAAGTTACAAGTTGTTAAAACGATATTAATTTGAGAAGTTACAGTCAAATTAATCTTGTTTAAAATATAATCTCTTATATTAGATGTACACTAAGCTTTACTGAGAAAATTCTACTCCAAAGTGAAAAGTAGTTTAAAAGCGCTCGCTCATTGCTGAAGTAATGCAATCTGGGAGCTAAGAATAGTCTAGACGTTTGCCTTTCATTTCATTTGCAGTGAAAAGTGTGAGAGGATATTTTAATCTACTATGTAGATACTTTTGAGTTAGATTTTTAATGTTTAATATTAAATTTTGTGAGAATATTGTTTATTTTTGCATTTTTCGCGTTTTGAAGTATGTCGGAGATAATTTGTGGGTTCGATTCCCACTCTAGGAAATGTAAAATTTAGTATTTTCATTTCTTGGGTTTGGTAATAAGGCGAAGCGCGGCGTTGAGTTCCGCCACTCAACACTCAATGCCTGCCTTCCTGAAGTGGGAATCGAACCCACAACCTGTCGGGTTTCAGTCGCACGCTTGTGCCTCTGCGCCACGACAGGCAGACAGACATTTTTAAATAAATAATAATAAAATATATTGTGAATTATGTATTTGTTAATAAAACATATTATTGCAATAAAAATATTATTTTAAATGTGTAAGTAAAATGTGTCATTTAAATAAAAATATTTTTCAGATGAAACACAGTTGAATGACCTGGATGAAAGTTAAAATTCTAGGTTAAAAAGTAGCCTTTGTCTTGTCTGAATGTAGAGAATTTTGGCTGAAAATTTACAAACGACCAGCTAACGTCCTCATTTGCTTGCTTCAATAACGGAATGAGAATACTACGTTTTCACGCTTAGAATATTTTGAATGCTATAATAAGCATACTCGTACAAAATAGTATATTATTTTCATTACTATTTATTATTTGACGCCTGTCGTGGCGCAGAGGCACCAGCGTGCGACTGTAAACGCGACAGGTTGTGGGTTCGATTCCTACTATTGTAAAATTATTGTAATATTCTACCTAATGTAAAAGTTTAGTATTTTCATTTCTTGGGTTTGGTAACAAGGCAAAGTGCGGCGTTGAGTTCCGCCACTCAGCACACAATGCCTCAATTCGGCGGACAGTGGGGAACGGAGTGTCTTAACACTAGGTGCTCAAGTTCCCTCTGCCTACTCTGCTATATGCGGGAGACAGCGTGAAGTAAAAAAAATATATATTAACGCAAGGTTTCTTTCTGTCTCTGTTCCAAGCGGAAAATCAAGTGACTTACGATTTATACTTAATAGAATAATTAAGAACAACAGCAATACTCTAATATTTACTTATCAGTTGCACGACTCAACAAGCATCATCTCAAATATCGATGGAAAAGAGAGATCGGAGTGTGTTAGCACTAGGTTCTCTAGGAAAAAGCAGTAAAAAATTAACATAAATTTAATTAAATGAAATTATTTTAACCGGATTAATCGCATATATTTTAGTATTCGGAAATACATTTTTGGAAACCCGACGTTTCGAACACTTTACAATAGTCCGTGGTCACAGGTCATCTTCTGAATTATAAATATAAGCGCGATTAATTCGGTTAAAATAGTTATATTTAATATGTGTAAGAATCATGAAAAAGAAAAATCTCATTATTATTATTTTTTTGTAACATAACAGTCAACCTTTATGGTTATGGATCACATCTGTATAACCAAATCGTTTCTAACCAACTAACTAAGCAATAAAAATAAACATGTCTTTATTTTTTTTTTGTTTTTTAACTTCACGCTGTATCCTACATATAGCAGGGTAGGCAGAGGGAACCTAAAAACCTAGTGTAGTGTAGTGTTAAGACACTCCGTTCTCTTACAACAATTCCGTTCCCCACTTTCCGCTAAATTGAGTCATTGCGTGTTGAGTGGCGGAACTCAACGTCGCGCTTTGCCTTGTTACCAAACTCGGGAAACGAAAATACTAACATTTCCTGGAGTGGGAATCGAACCCACAACCTGTCGTGTTTACAGTCGCACGCTTGTGCCTCTGCGCCACGACAGGCGTTAATAAATATGTGCTACGAAATATATAAAATATATACCTCATATTATTACAATGATAATGATATTACAATATTACAACCCTCCAAGCAAAATTTACGTTACAAAGAACCGTTACAGCAAATTGGAGCGATACAGTTCGTCTATGTCACTGAGATGAGAGCTAAATAAGATATATATTAAGTACCTACTTTAATCTCTAAACACGTTTCGTTTGAACGCGAATCTTCAAACACGACATTTACAACAGATGTAGTATTTTCAGGCGAAATTTTGAGAAATACAAGAGGATTTTAAATTTTAAATTTTATTTAGATTGTTGTTATATAAATAGTAGTTTTATATTCATGATTATTAGGGATTTAAAAGAAATTGTACAGTAGATCGTTTTTTTTTTGGTATTTAGCTTCACGCTGTATCCCGCATATATCAGAACAGGCAAAAGGAATCTAGTGTTAAGACACTCCGTTCCCCACTTTCCGCCGAATTGAGGCATTGCGTGTTGAGTGGCGGAACTCAACGCAGCGCTTTGCCTAGTTACCAAACCCAGCAAATAAAACATTTTCTGGAGTGGGAATCGAACTCACAACCTGTCGCGTTTACAGTTGCACGCTTATGTCTCTGTGCCACGATAGGCGTTTTTGGTATTTAGAAATAAAAAAAATATCTATAAAAAATGTTGAGTTTTAGGTTTAAATGACCAATATTATTGGAAATTTAGTTAATCGTTTACAAAATTTAAAAAAAAAACACTTCACGATTTTTCTCGTTTAACAATGTAGACAGAAAAGAATAAGTGTCAGAACACTCTGTTCTCTACTTTCTATTGGAATTAGAGACTGTGTTGTATTGTAAAAAAAACACAATTAGCGATATATAATTTTAAAAGATATAAATAAATATTTAAAGTAAAATAAAAGATATTTTTATTTCTTATAAGAAGGTTCACTAAACTTTCTAAAGATCGCGTAAAGAATGAAGGCAGTTGAAAAGCGGCAGATGTACCCGATTCGTAGCATTTTCCACTCTTCTAACGCGTAGGCGTTAAGTGGGACGAAGCGAAATTCTCATTCGAATTTACCTACTATTATATATAGGGTATATACCTGACACCTGTGCTACAAATTTAAGATATCATCTTTCTAAAGTTTACAGGTTTTCATTTTTTTTTAAATGTTGAAAAAAGCTCAGTGTCTACTCTGTAAGTCCGTATAATCTATTTATATATATCTAATTGATTAAGGATATATATACTTTTTTTTTTAACTTCACGCTGTACCCCGCTTGTAGCAGAGTAGGCAGAGGGAAACAGAGAACCTAGTGTTAAGACACTCCATTCTCTTTCAACAATTCCGTTCCCCACTCTCCGCCGAATTGAGACATATGTCATTATGTTAATTATCTAAATATGAATTAAAACTAAATATTGTATTTAGGGTATTATAATCCGAGTATCTCTAGCAACGTATATATCACATGTAGAAAGTGTTTGTTAAAAACATGGTATAATATTATGATGTAATATTATTTTTTTTAAATGAATGAAATGAGAAATAACAATCATTGGAGTAGTGAAGTTGAAATTCAATGACTATAAGTTCAAATCAATCAATTTGAAGAAAAAATCTATAATATGTAATTTAGATATTTTGTTTTTATTATGAAACAAGTGTGTGTATATGCTTTAGATTCACCCCAAGTCGGATATAGATTTTAATCTTAATAGAAAGAATTGTTGAAACAGCACTCTCATCATCATTTTATACTCATCTTTCATCACTCATCTTTAACTAGACGAATTGAATGGACATTTGCCACTTATTTATTAATCCTTACTTATATTATAAATGCGAAAGTAACTCTGTCTGTCTGTCTGTTATGCTTTCACGCCTAAGCCACTGAACCGATTTTGATGAAAATCAGTATGAAGGTAGAACTGAACTTGGGAAAGGTCATAGGATATTTTTTGTCGCGAAAAATGTTTTATAAAAAAATATTTTTATTTTTTATATATTTTTTTTGACAAATAATCTAGACATTGGGGAAGTCTATAGGCTACTCCTACTCCTTATACGTCGCGCGATATAGCCGAATTCCACGCCAGCGAAGCCGTGGGCAGAAAGCTAGTACGTTATAAATGGAAAATATTTATGTAAAATTCGTGCATAAAAATTGAACAAAAGACTTAGTCACTTTAAATCATTATATAACAACAGTGAACGATAAGCGTAATTGCTATTGTTTTGCAAAGCTGTTTGTTTTTAGGAGAATAAACAAAAACCTTGTAAGGACAAATTAAATGCGTGTTTGTTTAGGCCCTATGTCCGACGCGTGGGCGTTGATATTTTCATTCCCTTTATTAGAAGTTTCACATATTTCGTTACGTTATATTAGCCTATGCTATAAAATTCATAACTATATATAGGTGCCATGGTACATATGATAGAGCTTTTATTGGCGGTGGTAACAGATTCTTTCCTTTATCTAAATACGATGGGTGTAAGAACGAGGGTTCTCATATACAAATGAAGGAAAATATATGCCTATTGATAATAAAAAAATATAAGTTTATATATTAGTAGTTAATGCTTGAATTTCGTTCGCGTAGACTTTATAACCCTTGTTCGATTTACCATCTCAATAGATCATAAGTTTCAATGTCAATACATTGAAGCTTGCACCCAAAAGAGGAGCAGCGTATTGAAAAAAAATAAAAAATATATTATTCCCCGAGAGTCGGATGGAGCCCAAAGAAATCGCGCTCACAGTCAGACTCTGTCTCACTGCTTCAAGATGGCCCCAATGTTTATAATAGTTCTTCATTTAGTTTACTTTCCATAACAACCTTTCTCTTGCCTTAATAAAAATATGAAAAAAAGAAACGATCGAGCCATTCTCGAGTTTTGGTTTGAAGCATATTTGGAACATATTCATTTTTAAAGGGATTGCCAGTTTAATTTTCCTTCTTAAATTCACATAGTCTTCTTTATGCATTTCATGACACGAAAAGCAATCTATTGATACAGTATTTAAAGTACATATTGTACAAGAATATATTATGTCAAATAAAAATTGCGAACACAACGAACAACGCGTTTTATCAAATTTCACGCAAAGCAAAAGTATATTGGTCCTTAAGTAGGGCAATCTAACGATACAATATAAAATCATTTATAGACTCGTAAAAAGTTATTGTCGCTATAAAAGTATCGACACTAAACCAATTGTTCCATTTTTAGTACTTATTCATAACAAAATGTAACCACAAAATGGTTTTTATAGAATTCATCAATTTTCTTTGAAATTATTTGAAAATATTAATTGGTTTTCATTCTTCAATTCGCTTAGTTAGCCTAGTTCGACAGTAAATAGTGACCAGTAACACTCTTTGTAAAATGCATGGCGAAACGCTGTTGATTTTCACCCGATGATCTGAGAAGATCTGAAAAGAATAATTATATACCACACACATCAATATATCATATTCTACACAGACATACATACATACATAGCTTCACGCTAAGACACTCCGTTCCCTACATTCCACCGAATTGAGCCATTGCGTGCTGAGTGGCGGAACTCAACGCCGCGCTTTGCCTTGTTACGAAACCCAGGAAGTGAAAAATTCCATTTCCTGGAGTGGGAATCGAACCCACAACCTGTCGCGCTTACAGTCGCACACTTGTGCCGTGTAGTATAATAAAATAATATTTGTGTGTAGAGATCGAAATCACGACGAATCGCGTTAACAGTCAGCCGTTGACCCACAGTACCACGGTGGCCTCAATCGCGTAGACAGTTTACCTACGATCAAGAACTACTGTAATGTGTTCGTAACGTCGAGCTCTACAATATTACTGGAATATCAAAATATACGCAACTAATCCGGTTACAATAATTTCATTTAAAATGTGGAAAAATCGCAAAAATCCTCTAGAACTTACGTATGTAAAGGTTACGCTTCATCCTGCATAGCAGATAGAACTTAGTGTTAAGACACTCTGTTCACCACTTTCCGCCTGAATTCGAGACATCACATGATAAATGGCGGAACTCAACGCCGTAATTTTCATAAGTAGGAATCATTTGATTACACAAACGAATATAAAACATAAAAAATAAAAATATACCAGACACTGGATCAGCTGTAGAGAGTACGGGATATATTTAGCAAGTCTGGCCCTAATAAATCTATATTCGTGCGGCATCGCATTGATCTGAATCACGTGTTATTTTGGTAATACTAATCATACTTACGGCGTTTACTCGAGATTAAAGAATCAAGGTCTGTTCTATTTTGTACTATATGTTTATTAAAAATATTTGAAAGAAGATTTTGTTTTTTTACCCGACTGTCAGAGGAGGGTTATGTTTTTCGCACGTATCATGTATGTTTGTAATATTCTTTATTACCTCATATCTTCCAAATCCTTGGACCGATTTAAATAATTAAGGTGACGTTAGATAGGTATTGATACTCCAAGTGTTCTTAGATATGTGACGTCACTGTTAATTCCATATGGCGCCCTCTAGAGGCAATTACGTCAGGAATAAAAACAAAAAAAAATCTTTGATAGGTACCGTGTGGGGTGTCAAAGCATATTTCAAATATGTACCACATAACTAGCTTTTAAGCTTACTTTATTTGTATTTGCTTTCTAAATTTGAAGAATTAGCTCAGTCGGGTTTTTTTTTGGTTTCTTTATAATTATGTGTGTTATTAAATATTCACTAGTAAGGTTTGTGCATTTTAAATTATTTCCCCACTTTCCGCCGAATTGAGGCGTTGCGTGCTGAGAAGCGGCTTGTTACCAAACCAAAGGAAATGAAAAATTCTATTACCTGGAGTGGGAATGGAACCCACAACCTGTCGCGTTTACAATCGCACGCTTGAGCCTCTGCGCCACGACAGGCGTTGCTTATGCTTAAAAAAATGTATATTAAAATATTCGGTTACTGAAGAAATACATATTATTCTTCTTTATAATTTCGAAACCAAGTATGCCTTATTCACAATTAAACCGCAAGAAACTTCGTACTTCTAACTTTAAATTTTCAGCAAAACAATAATTTAATAGAATAGTAATTAGAAAATTTTAATTAGAATATATGGATACATTTTACAAAACATCTGGCATTCGAAACATCCAGTCCGCTCAATCGCAACGAGTCACAGAGCGATTCAATTAAACGAAGTACTTTGAGAGCGTGTACGTGCTCTTTTTGAACGTGAAACAAGAATTTATATATAAATTGTTTTTTGTTTTGTTTTGTTTTATATTACGTGAAAATATTAAATAATATTTAGTATTTTTATTTCCTCGATCTGGTAACAAGGTAAAACGCGGCGCTGAGTTCCGCCACTCAGCACGGAATGCCTCAATTCGGCGGAAAGTGGGGAACGAAGATGTTAAAAGAGAACGGAGTGTCTTAATACTAGGTTCTCTGGTTTCCTCTGTCTACCCTGCTATGTGCGGGATACAACGTGAAGTATGTCGTAAGTTAACCTTTATATATAAAAAATAACTTTTATAAATAAGATAATAACTTGACATAAATGTTAATCACATTGTCTTATTTGGATAGGAATCGAACCTAGGAACTTCAAAAAAGGAGGAGATTCTCATTCCGGCTATATTTTTTTTATGCGCGTTACAGCATACGTTTTTACTGGTTGAACCAATTTTGATGATTCTTTTTTTAAATGATAGCTTGCTCGTGCCTCTAGTGCGATCCAATTTAAATTAATTTCAGATCTGACGAATAGTTTTTGAGTTATTCGTAATAATTTTACTTTTTAGTGCATTTTCATTTTGATGTTAGAACTAAGATATGCACACCTTATTAAAATTTCTACATTCGAGTATTACACCTATATTTAGTTGACAGCTATTGTTATTTATGTTATTTTTTTTAACTTTACGCTTCATCCCGCGTATAGCAGGGTAGGCACAGAACCTAGTGTTTAGACACTCTTTTCTCTTTCAATAATTGCGTTATAATATAATTATAATTTTCATTAATAAAATTACTTATATGTTTAAATTTAAAATATATATTAATACACATTCAAATTAATTATCATCCTTTACTGCATTGTTTTATTATAAAATGAGGACAACGATTTCATTAAACAAAGCTCTTTAAGCGAGCTGAACGCTTTTGTTACCTTTTCCAGAGGCTTAAGTTGATACTTAATCGTATATCATATTATATAAAAGTACATATATATATATATATATATATATATATATACGACCCGCTAAATAATATTTTATAAGGCCGTATCTTAGTAGGCCGTTGTGGCATAGTGAGATAGTGTCCGAATGTCATCGCGGTAGTTGTGGGTTCGATCCCTATTCGGCGGAATCACAATATTAAAAAAAAATTGTTTTGGTAGGACAAATCGCGGTTTTGGTTCGCAACGCGAGGTAATTATAAAAGGAGCATGCATACATAGTTTCACGCTGTATTTCACAGGGTAGGCAAAGGGAACCTAGTGTTAAGACACTCCGTTCCCCACTTTCCGCCGAATTGAGTCATTGCGTATTGAGTGTCGGAATTCTACACCGCGCTTTGCCTTGTTACCAAACCCAGGAAATGAAAAATTCCATTTCCTGGAGTAGGAATCGAACCCATAACCTGCCGCGTTTACAGTCGCACGCTTGTGTCTCTGCGCCACGATAGGCGTTATGTCTACATCTTATATTTAATATAAAATTAATATCAACCAACACAAAAAATGCCATCGTGGTGCAGTAGGATAGCATTGGACTGTAAATAACATTGAGTGTTACTTCGATTCCCACTTGTGGGACTGTTTGTATTTAAATTATTTTAATTTCTCTTCTGTGGTTAGATGTAGCGCGGCGGTGAGTTCCGCCACTTTGCACGAAATGTCTCGAAATTGAGCGGAAATCGATGAACGGAGTGTCCTGACACTAGGTACTCTCCTACTGCCCGGAATGAAACGTGAAGCTGCTTTATTTTCAATACAAAATTATGAACACAATTCAATTAAATAAAGCTATGTCTGGCTTTGAGTGAAAATCGTTAATGTGTTCGCGTTTTCACTTTAAAATATAATCCTTTTATGATCGTTGTTCACAAACGTATGTACGCTTGAACAATTTACATAATATTGTGAGTATTTTAGATTTTATTATTCTAGAACTCTAAAAAAGTTTAGTATTAAAAGAAGCTTGCTAAAATAAAAGTAGTTATGTAATTTAATGGAGTTTTTTTAATATCTATAATCTAAAAGACTAAAATATATACAAACAAATAAAGACGAGTGGTTTCATTCAGTGTTTATCTATAATATTCAGGGTTATAATCGTATTAGATTTCGACAAACATTATAGCTCAAATGACCATCTTTTGTAGATATAGCAAATTTTAATATTGGATAAGTAGGTAGGTATACACTGATTCTGGCGTCTACTAAGCTTTCATCCACAAATTCCAGGTAAAATCGCTTATTGATAATTCCGCCTAATCATATATTCAGGATAAATCAAAGAATATAAAACTGCCTGGAATACCTCACTGGTTTTGATAAATCTTTAGCATTAAGATGATAAAAAATTCTTAAATTTGTAAGTCTACCAATATCCCCATGTACTGTAATTGAATCTGATTTTGCCATCATCACAACCGCGATATGTCGCACGATAATATCTTGTCTCAAGTGGAAATCAAACCTGTGTGCCAAGTTTAGGATAGGACGTAAAAAACATGTAGTTTTATACTATAAAATATGGTAAGCAAAATTGAAGTATGCTTAATAAAAAACTAATATGAGTATGTTTGATAATGTTGGAAAGAGGAAATTGCTAGACTGCACGCAATGGTTATAAGTTCGATTTTCGTTCACAGGAATGTATATTTTATTTTTTTTCCAGCGTTGAGTTTACAACACGCAATGTTCTATACGTGGCTGAAAACATGATGACGCAGTGGGGGAAGTGTCGGACTGTCAGCGCGATGTTTGTGGATTCGATCCCCGCTCGGATAATCCGTTTTCCGCTCTGGGACAGGCGAACAGGGAAGATTGGCGTCGATTTCCGTCATAGCGATTTTTTTAATTGCAGTTGGAAACTATAAAACGAAGTGTCTTGACACTAGGCTCTGTAAGTCTACCCTTCTACACCTGGAGAACGAAGTGACGTATCAACTTTTAAAGAGATTTTCTTACTTTTGTTATATTATAAGTATATGAAATTGATTGTTTGTTGCACCTGCAATTTTGTAATGTGAGTGGTAACTCACTCCTAACGAAATCAAGTGTAAATTCAGTGCGGTCCAGATGTTTCGGGTAGCCCCAGGGCATGTGAGGTCAGAGGCCCTAGGCACAGGTTTCTTTGATAAAGACAGGACTGTGTGAATTAATATATTTCCCTCAAATAATCATATAAAGGCTGGATATATAAGGAGTATAAAGAGTGTTTCAGCACTAGGTTCTCTCTGCCTACCTTGCTACGCGCATGGATGCATGAATGCGGGAAAAAGCTTAAAGCTTTACGTATACATATTTTGTATTCGTATTTAATATTAGGTACTATACCGTCTCGTTCAAAGTACTTACCTATAAAGCGTGCAAGAATGCCTTAGTTAGCGTCTATATAAATTCTTCGTATCAAATTAGTGTAGTTCCTGACGTGGCATTTTTGGTTAATTGAACGCTGATGTCACTTTTATCATAATAAATAACTATACGC
>JAKGSA010000605.1:397696-429667 GCA_033558755.1 Philaethria dido
TTAATTTTCATTTTACTCTAACGAAAATGTATATTTAATTAAAATAATATAAACAAAATAACACATTATTGACATAAAGCTGGGCATAATAATTTCACACACATATATGTTTATTCATAAAGCTAGCTGTATGCGTTCTCTATGACAGACCAGTTTTTGTAATTCCTTACACTTTTTATCTAAATAACCTAGTTAACCAAAAATATATGTTAATATACGTCAGCAGCAATCATTTTTATGCTACACTTTAAATGAGTAAATCTACCAGTAAATTAGGCATATATAAATGCTATGTAATTTTGTTACAATGAGAAGTGGGGGCGGTATCACAAAGTCATTTGTGTGACCACAACGCCATATGTTTTGTTAGTAAACTCAATCATTAATGAGCTTTACTTGGAACGGCTTGTCATTAAATAATTATGTTTAAATGGTTAAGTAGTTAATGAATTAGGATATACACATCCTACTCATATTATAAATGCGAAAGTTCGTGACATTTTTTTGACGATGTTTGTTACTGTCTCTAGCAAAAAATACTGAACAGATTGTAATGAACATTTACCAGAAATATAGCTTACAGTGGCGAGTCGTTCATATCAAACGGTTCCCGCCGTACATTTTGTAAATGACAATAAATTATTTGAAAAGATAAAATAAATATATATCGGCTTCCCTGAATCTACCGGCTTACCATTTTAAAGAAAAAAACGAAGCCGCGAGCAAAATATATACTACATATTTTCTCATTTTATCCCATAAAAAACTTAATTTGATAAGTACTAAAAATTTAGTATCTTTTCTACATACAATAAATAAACCTAAACAAAACACAATAGTATCTTAGCGGGATAACAATATCCTGAAAAATTCATTGAACTCCGATAAAAGGCTGTTATACAGTTTTTGAAGTCAACAATGCTTCAGAGCCAGTAATAATTCGGCTCCGTCTGCTCTCGTACTAACAAAGCTATAGTTCTCACTTTTAATGGAAAATCTGAATTGAAACTCTCATTGTCCTGTTTTTAAAATCATTATATCATCTGTTATGCAGGTAAGATTAAATTAAAATAGGTTTTATATATTTTTTAAACATGTATACAGTTTTATGAAATCTTTATATATGAAAATGAATGTCTGTCTGTATGTCCTTTATAGAATCGTAAACCATGTATTTATTTGTTTGTGTGATGATCTTTAGTAAAGTTGTTATACGTGAACCCATGAAGGTTTCTGAGAAGGTACGACCAATTTTCAACAGATGGAGCCACACATTTTTTTCGGAATTTACAAAATCATTAAAATTACTCAAAATGATTTGAATATTTGTATATAATGTCTTTCCTTTAAATTTATTTTTGGCGGCGTAGCAACTCGCGCAGTGTACAGCTAGTGAAAAATGAAAAGATTAAAATAAAACTTGATTAATTATTACGTATAGGTAAAGGTAAAGATGTGACGAGAGGTGAACATTTTAAAAATGTAAGCCGGTTGGTTTAGGGAAGCCGGTGTATATTGTATATTTAGATAAGCCGGTACATATTCAGGAAGCCGGTACAGGATGTTAAGTTATTTAACAATTTCACTATCGAATTTTGTTGACGACTTTTTTCTTTTGGGTGGTTTTAGATTTGAGCTTGTTTTTTGCAATTTTGTACGTAAAAATTTCCTAGTGATTTGTTTTTCTTTGGTCGCATATTTGTTTTTTTGCAAAGTCGATTCCAGATTTTTTTCAAAAAATTTATTGTCATTTACAAAAGGTAAACAGTACAGTAATACTGTAAGTAAAAAGGTTCACGCATTTACCCTTAGAGTTGGGTAGGCAAAGAGAACCTAGTGCCAAGACACTCTATTCTTCTTTCTCCGCTAGAACAATGCATTAAGAACATTAAAATACGAAATTTAAAAGATTTTTAAAATTGTACACCAATAACTAAATTAGTTCTATCTAAAGTACTAAAGGTATATAAATCTACGATCTCAGACGATCTAATTAGACGACGTCGTGGTGCAGAAAGAACGTGTACACCTGCACATTACACTAGAACTGATAAAATATATTTCTTTAGGCACTTAATTCTTAGTAAAGTAGCTTATAAAATAAATAAAAAAAATAGGAACGTCACTAAATTTATAATATTGCTTAGATATATTTATTAATTGTCTAGGAATATTAAAAAAATAGAGGTATCAATGGATTTTTTAGATGAAAAATAAAATCTACTAGTAAAACACAAAACAATAAATGGTTATTATCAATATTAATCAATTAGACTTAAGCACTGCGCAACAATCGCAAAGGATAAAATGAAGAGAAACGTCAATATTTTTCACTTAAAACATAATATATTTCCATACAAACCGCACAGTGGAAATAATGAAAATGTCCTGGATTATAGGTCAATAACCTCGACGCGCACCTCGTTAGGACCTAGGATGGAGATAGCTAAATGAAAAAAGCTTCTGCCATCTAAATAAAAACTGGAACAACTTGTGTTGGATGAAATATTTTTTACTTGATTTATTTTATTAGATTTTTTTTTTGTTAACAAATTTTAGCGAGCATAAAATAGATTCGAGATCTAAACCACTATTAAGTAGATTTTTCTTTCCTCAACCCTTAATATAGTTTTATTCAAAAGTGTTTGCATTTTAAAGCCTTTATAGCGCAGTGGAACAGCATCTGACTGTAAACACGATGTTTTGAGTTCGATCGTTACTGAGGTAATAATAAATATTAATATTTTTTCATAAATTCCGCCACTCAGCACGCAATGTCTCAATTCGGCAGAAAGTGGGGATCGGAGTGTCTTAACACTAGGTTCACAGGTTCCCTCTGCCTACCATGCTATATGCGGGATACAGCGGGAAGTTTAAAAAAAAGTTTTTTCATTTTCTTTCCCATTAATTTTATTTTTCTACGATTTTCAATAGTTTTTGGATAGTACTTATCATATTTTTATTAAATATTAAAAGAAACCATCTGAAAATACACAGAGTGAAGTGAAGACCAGAGTGACCCTGTCCTCAAATGTTAAAGAACAATTAGGCCTAATGTCTAGACATCACAAAATTGGCATCAAGCGCTTTAAAAGATTGCCAAATGTGGAAGTTCAATATTATTTAGCGCCCATCTCCATCTTATTGAGGGAGTGCCAAAATAAATGTTGGCAAAATGCTTTATATTCAATAAAGGATGTGTCCTAAAATTATTCGCGTATTTAAATGGGTCGGTTATGAAATACATATTCGTAAGCATGTATGCTAATGAGAGCGGAAGTGTTATACCGCAAGTAACGAATACGTGGGTTAATTTAATATAAATAATTTATGTATTATGAGAAGGAACTCCTTACCAATCCATGGATTCACATTTCACCGTGCGGATACCCATCGCGTTGTAGAGAAGAGAGTGCCAGGAACTTACGTTACGACGTACCTATAATAAATAGTATGGGGCCCCTTTAAAATGCGTATTGACGTTCACCTTCACTGTTCGTGCTCCTCTCTCTACCTAAGTGCCTAACTAAATTTGTAAAGATCCTGCTAGTGACACCTTCGAAATACGTGCTACAAATGAAATGAAGATGGTTCTAGAAAGGCCGAGATCTTTTCTAAGATTATAGAGTACATCTTTCAGTAGATTATAGAGAGATTTCGCTGATGTGCCGCTAATACTTATCAATTCATATTAGACATATTATAATAGTATAGTTTTTTATAGAGACCATTGTCTTAGTGGTTCGATCCCCACTCGAGCGACTTTTTTAGATCTGGTAGCCACTGAACTCAAAAGTAAAATTACATACATACATATATACATACATAGCTTCACGCTGTATCGCGCATATAGCAGGGTAGGCAGAGAGAGAGAGTAAGACACTCCGTATCCCACTTTCCGCCGAATTGAGGCATTGTGTGCTGAGTGGCGGAACTCAACGCCCCACTTTGCCTTGTTACCAAACCCAGGAAATAAAAAAATCCATTTCCTGGAGTAGGAATCGAACCCACAACCTGTCGCATTTACAGTCGTACGCTTGTGCCTCTGCGCCACGACAGGCGTTAAATTATTGGAAATAACTCAAAAACGACTTTTCATATGTTAACTTAATTTAAATGAGTGGCCCCCAAACAGAAACACTAGCAATCATATAAAATAACAAATGATCAAAATGGGTTCAAAATCTGTGTGTTGCAATTGTCATTTGCGTGGACTTTATGACCCTTGCCAATTGTCATACTTTCACTTTTCCCTAGTTTTGACTACAAAAAGTAAAATCTAGTTTTTTCGGACTTTCTGTGAAATCATTTCTTAGTGCTCTCTTACACTTATCAAGAAACCTACATGTTTTATATAAGCCTTCAACGCCCAGTAGTTTCGATTGCACGTTGTCTCTCAGTAACGGAAGAGTAGCAGCTTCACGCATAACAGGGTAGTCAAAGAGAACCTAGTGGTAATACACGCCGTTTGCACGCCGCTGGTAAGACCAAGCACAGGATTGAGTTCCTAAGTAGCGAATTGAAGAGTTAAATACTTACTGATTGATTGAGTTTCTATAGGATCGAAACCCACTATTACCTCGCATTAGATTACAATAGATAATTATTGCTAAATATTATTTATAATGAATGAAAGGAAATAAGTATTGCTACAAATATTTTTATGCTCCTCTTTGATATATTATTTTAATTAATCTATGCTTTTCATTTCCATTTACTTTACCCACTCGTTCTATACGTAAATATGATGGAGATACGATACTCTGATTCTAGGTTAATTAACAAATATAATGGCTCTAGAAGAATTTTAAATCAATAATGTTTGTAAATTTGTGTTATTTTTGTTTATATCGAGTTAAATTAGTCTCTTATTAACCAATTTTGAAAAAGGTGGAGAAGAAAGATGGAGGTTTTTTTATGTGTTTATATATTTTTTTACTGGGTGAACTAATTTTGATGATTCTTTTTTTATAAGATAGCTAATGTTACCGATGTGATTATATAGGGTGTCCCAAAATTAACGCAAGATTTGAATTAAATAGAAAATGCCATTTTAGTCTTTTAATAGCGAATGAATAATGAATATAATAGCAAATGGCGGCAAAGTCAAATCTTGCGTTAATTTTGGGACACCCTTTACGTAATAATTTTACGTTTAAGTGATTCATTTGATGTCAGTTTCCTTCTTTTTGTTAAAATATTATTAGTCTATATCAAAATCGATTTTACTCTCTTATATTTAGCTCATGTTTTGGCCCTAATTCTAGTAAGCTTGCACAATACATACATACAACTACCCTATTTAAATATAGTTATAAGTTGCTCTTTTCTTTACTTTTAGCTCTTTTTAGAGATATTGCGTGTTTTAAAATGAAGGCTAGATCGAGGAATTTAAAATATTTTAAGTAATAAGATAATTCTTAATCGCGCTTCAATGATGTAAGTGCCTATCGTTTCCCATCACTAACCTATATAATTAAACCAATTGATACAATTATACAAGCCATATTCACCATACCGACAGCTATCGATGTTAAATCGATATCAAAAACCACTTTCCGCACGAAACAGGGACAAATTTGCACACCCATCCATGTTAAGCTAAAGTAAATGTTAATAGACATTATTTAATTTCAAAATTCTTTCTTCATATATGTAATAATATTATGTTCTTACTATATATAGTTTTGAAATGAGGAAAATGTATTACACAATTGTGTCGACAAGAAGTAAGGAAATAAATTGAGTGTCAATAGCAGATGGCTCCAATAGTTCAGTTCCAAGTTTGCAAGTCGATAATAATTGCACGTATCATTTTCTCCCAAACATTTCTAAGAAAAGTTTATTGAAGAGTGTGATTTTTTTAATGCAATAAGTATAGTAAGAATATAAGAGCTGTTTTCATAAAAAGAAAAGAATTTATATCTTTTAATTATACACAGCATACTATTGTTAACGTGGTGAACGGAATTGTTGTAAGAGAACGGAGTGTCTTAACACTAGGTTTTTAGGTTCAATCCCTGCTATATGCGGGATACAGAGTGAAGTTAAAAAAAAAATTATTGTTAACTATCGAAATAAATTCGTTATTTAATCTAGTAAATAAAAAAATATATTAATTGGCCTTTTTCAAAGAGAAGCTAGTGTTCGGACACTCTGTTCTACACTTCCTATTGAAATCGAGGTATAACATTGTGCTTGACCAAATTCATGTACCTTACCAGAGTAGAATAAACATAATTCATATATAACTATTACCCCAAGCGGGGATTGAACGCATAACTTATAGTGTTAACAGTTAGCTATCTTACTGTGTCTCGATGGTCTTAATTTTGACAATTTCAACGTTGTCGCTTGTCACAGTGAAACGGTAGGCAAGAGTGACAGCAATGAGGAACGATGGGCGTCTTTAAATACTAATTGCGTAAAAGTTAAATGCAAAGAATAGAATAGTTATTCTCTAAACAAAAAAATAACATATGACCGCTTCAATTCAAAAGTACCACAAATCAAAATTCCCCTTTTTACGATAGAGCTAAGAATAATAAAATGGTGTGGCTTGAATTCTATTCATAAGTAATGGTTGCGTTATTTAGTATTCTTTAAAATCTGAAATCAATGGATTTTTTTTTAATAAAAATATAAGGAATTACAGTTGTATTTTTGCTATAAAATTCTTATTTCTTTGTTTGTGGCAGCATTATTACAAATTTTCGGTTTCACATATTGTAAATATGTAAGATTTTTTTAATACGAAAATTAAAAGTATTTGTGATCACTTTTGTAATATAGATTTAGACAACTTATTCAAGCGATACAATTTCTTTCCACATATGTTACGTAATAATGGATCACCAATCAATTGTTCGGAGCAAACGACCGTATCAATGTTTAAATTGTTTTAATGGCCCATATTACTACTCAGTTATTTCCTATTATTTATAAAACATTATGGAACTTTTAAAATAGATATCTATCTATACGATTTACTCGATTTTTTTCATCTTACGTACGTAGTTTTGACTGAAAAACGTAAAATCCTGCATATTTCATTTCTGTAGAAGTTTTGGAAAATCCTCTTTTAGTGTTTTGTGATACTCCACAAGGAAAATGTAGCTAACATTTGGTATGTAGGTTCCTTGTGTCCTTCTATGCCCAATAGATTCGCCAAGGCCTTGACTGTTAATCACTCAGTAAGAGAATATATTTTGAAGGATAGGAGTTTTCGAAATTGAAACGAGGACGGGTAAAACGAGATATTTTGTATTATAGTCCATTTCAAACGAAATTTCGACCACAAAACTGTTTGTCAATATACCATCCACTTGTATTTATTTCTATACCTACTGTACATTCATGAGATAATATTCCAAATATCAAGTATGCTCTTTAAAAATTGAAAAATGAAATTCTTGTTTATGTTATTACGTGGAATGTAACAAAATACTAAAACCAACACTAAAGTATAAAATTGGAAAAGTTTACAGCCTGCGTTGGAAAGGACCTGTTTAAGTGCTCTACAGTAAGTACGTAGCCAAGTCAGCTTTAATATAGAAACATTAAAAGCTTTTTTTGCATTTTTATAGAGACCTTCGTAGGGGGACTTTAAACACGATTGGGTGTGGGTTCGATTCCCGGTCGGGAGAGTGTTTATATCAAATTGGTTTTGTTTCTCCGCTCTGATAAGACAAAACGCAGCGTTGAGTTCCACTACTTAACGGGCAATGTCTTATATTTGGGCGAAAATTCCCGAATGTGCTTTGACACTATGTTCAGATTGACCACGGTTTGGTGCATGAGGATTATTTCAATTATATCTCTATTATACTTAAAAAAATGTACGTACCATTCCCTTCACGAGCACGATTTTCTGCTCCCTATTCTCTAGTCATTTGATAGTTTTTTTTTAAGTTAATAGTCACAATAAGTATGAAATTCATATAAAAGTGGACAAAGAAATCATCTTACTTTACATTATACTTCTTACCTACTCTACTCTACTTTATTGTATGTGAAGCGCAAATACTATCTCTATCGTTTTTAGAGTGTAGCTATATAAATTGGCATAATCAGTTCCTTTTTTTTATTTAAGATAAAAAAAGAATAGACAGACGGTAGAAGATAAAAAAATTGTATAGCTATACTTAGTCCTAGGTTAAAAATGATAAAGTGGGACATGATTACGATGAAAATTTTTTTTTTCAACTTCGCGCTTTATCCCGCACAGCAGAGACAGTAAGAACCTAGTTGACACTACGAGAGACACTACTCTACTACGAGAAACACTCCAATATCCTAAAGATTATAAACGTTACAAAAAATAGGAAAACCAGGAAATGCGAACAGAGGGGTTCTCAGGTTCTATCTATCTACCCTGCTATATGCGGGATACACCGTGATGCTAAAAAAAAAGAAAAGGAAACGTTATGAGTATTAAAAATATTTGTTAAAACAAGAATTATTTAAATATTTCACATACATAAATAGCTCGCAATCGTCTTTCTAGTGTACTTTTTACAATTAACGTAACAAAGTAAAACGCAGCAGAGTTGTAGTAGGTTTTGACACTTGTACGATGTCTTTGTACTTACTCGTATACTCAAGTATGCATTTCATGGGGTAATTTGCGACTTGCGTTTGTACTACAAACGCTAGAACGACATTAAGAAAATTTCTTAACTTTTTATATGACTGTTAATTAAGGCATAGAATGTGTTTTAGATTTACAAACAGTAATAAGTATTGGTAAGCAATTTTTTGTATATATAACCTCAAGACAAATAGGTAGCTAAATAACTGGTAAATTATTATATATTATTATTGGCAATATATAAAAATAAGATTTATGGGAAGTACATTTGATATTGTAACCTTAGCAGCTTAAAAGTTGCAAAATAAAGGAATACATATTTATTCTGTGCAGTGTTCATTTTGACAGTTACCATTATTTTTCCCATTTTTATTATATAGATAAAAAAATAATAATCCGAAACAATGAAAATTTTGGCAAAACAAAAAGGAATCTATCCGTTACGGTTACAAATTAAATTCTTCGGTCTTTATAAGCCCATTCTAAGTGACCTAATTCTTTAATCTCCTCTTCTTACATAATGCTTTTAATTTATTTACTCAGGACCTCTGGTGTTTTATTACGGGTACATGTTTTACAGCCAATATCGATTATTTTGTACGCACAATCGATACTAGCTGTGAAATATTGACAAAGAGATTTAATATGATTGTCTAAAAAATCGATTACTTTAAATGATGTTACTGACAAAATTTTATGTTTATTTTCAATAATTTAAAGCACTACAAAATATGCTTATATTTTGTTAAAATATATTTAATATCTGCTAAATAAAAATTAAAAGGCAAACAAAATTTCATCAATAAAGTGTTAAAATTGATATAAAATGGCCTCCACTTCCGAGGTCCGCCATGAACAAGTGACAAAAAGGCGTTCTATAAGTGGCACATCTCGAGATCTCCCATTGACCTATCACTGTAACATCAATGAATAACGCCACTCCAAGCATGCGTAGGCTGCGCGAGCAGGCGTAGAAATGCCCACAAATACTATGCATTTGTAACAGTGGGTGTCGCTGTTGGATGTCGGGAACTAAATTTAGAAAGAAATATAGCCAGCTTTACTTCACAAACAAAACTCTTTCCTAGAGATGAATAAGAGAAAGAAGATAATAGAGAATGGTATCGCTATTGTTAAAGTTTCAATGAAATACCGGACTTTTAAATGAAAGCACCATTAGAATAGAAGGTAAAGCGAAAAAAAATCAATAGAACGTCATTTTTTTGAGAAAATATGCGGAAATAAAAAAAATCAATAGCAAGGATAACTGACCTGGTTTTCTTGGTTGAGCAGTTTTAGTTGGTCGTTTATTAGGCTGTACTTGGCGCTTTCCTCCTTCCGCAGCGCCCGCTCCTTCTTCAGCTCCGGACTCCAGAAGGTCTTTATGCTGTGCATACTGGAGCCCAGTTTCTGATTGGTCAGTTCCAGCTCCTTCTTGAGGTTGCCCAGCTCCCGTTGGAGGTCCGAGTTCTGGGACTGCAGCTCCCCGAGGAAGAGCGGCGGCTCCCGTCGGTAGTAGTCATCCTCGGGGGGCGGCGGCGGCGCGTAGGAGCGGTCGTAGTCGCGCTCCAGCGACTGGTAGCGCAGCGGCCGGGGGCGCGCACGGTGGTGCGCCCCGGCGGAGGCGGAACGGCCGCGCTCGTCGGGCGCCGGGGAGGGCTCATCGTCGCGCGCGAGGTACGGGCTGCGGCGGGAGGGGCTCCGGTCCACCTGGGGCAGGCGGCTCCGGGTGCCCGACCACTCCTGCCGGCGCCACTCCTCCCGGCACGGCGGCCGCTCCTCCTCGCCGGCGTACTCGCGGAGATACAGTTTGACGTGTTTCCCGCGTCAATTCGAACGCATTGTGCACTGGACTGGGCGACGGGCGCGCGACCACTGAACGGGACGCGACGACCATCGATCGTGCTCCCTCGGCGCATGCGCGCTATTCGCACCGACCAGCGCCTTCAGCGCTTCAGCGCGCTCTGTACGCTAGACGATATACACACGTACCTATAATAAACTGGAGCAGAGGTGTGTCTGCCTGTACATACAGATTTCAGCTATCTCCACACTTTAAATAAAACCATTAGTGTGTGGTACAGTCGAAATTAAATTAATACTGATTTATTTTTTAATAACATCTATGAAGATTATTGAATAATATAAATATAACAATTATATAGGGAAAACTAATTTGCATAATAAACTTTTGCAAATATACATAAAGATTTGTATACTACTTAAACATATCACACATATTTGTGAAATGTTCTTAGTGTAAATAATTAAAGATTGTTAAAATAGAAATATAAAGATAAGTATGAGGCTATGAAAATTATAAGTCTTTAATCACATCTAATATTTAATTTTGTGGTACTAAATATACAAAACGAAAACGTAAAATCTAAATAGTCCTCAAAATCGTCCCACATCCTCATTCAAGTCCTGATACAATACGACAATAGACGTGACATAACATGCCCCAAATGTTTTCTTTAAAACAGAAAAAGAAAGGCCTCGCTAATAGCTTGAATAGAATAGAATTGCAAATTTTTCACTCATCATTTTACAACCGTTGAAAAACATTACCGAAACGAAACGATTAATTATGTCATACCTTAGAGGCTATTTATAGCACTGTTTTCAGCTTCCCAACTTCATGAAATTCAGCGTTGTAGCGCTTTAAATCTGAATCGTAGCTTGAAGTTCCTCTTATCCCATGACCCACTTACAGCATCCGTCCCTCTCTGACAGGTGCGGTGGGTGTATTCGTATCTCTTTCACCGAGGTCGTCGTATGTCGGTCAGCCTGGTTGCAACCGGGATAGTGTTGTGTATTAGTCGGTAGGTTGTTTCATATGGAATCTGACGAGATCCTTAAAATTATTATGAATTTATTATTTATTTGATTTTTTTCAAAACAAGATAATAGGAACGACTCTAAAATTTATAATGTAATATTTTTTATATTTTATAGGAAGCAAAAATGAAAAACACAAAATGGATGAAATGAATATCGTAAAAATTTTATCACGTACTTCCACGTTAGGGTAGATAACAAACACAAACATTTTGATCATAACTTAATACCTATTTCATAAATATTACGTAAATAAAGTAATGGCGCCTTCCCAATTAGAGATACAACATTTTAAAATATTACAAACGTATTCCTTCCTTGCACGATCAATTTATTATGGGCAACGGTTGCTTCACAATTAATTAATTATAAATTATTTCCTAAACAAAAATATGACACCGTATGTACACATCTCTATAGAATCCTATCTTGAACTCATTTCAGACTTCCCGAACGCCACACAAGGTTCATTAACGACGTATAACTTATAAATAATAAAGTGTTATTCAGAAAATATCACTTGATTTATTAGACTTGAAGGCACAGTTGGGTTTATTGTCTGGTTCTCAGCGGTGATTGTAGGTTCGATTCTCAATCAAAAAATATTTATATAACATGAAGATATTTTGCGTTTAATGATCGATTTCAAAAAGGTGGAGGCTATCAATTAGACTGTATTTTTATGCGTGCGTTATAAGTCTTTATTGGTCGAACAAATTTTGATGATCCTCTTTTTATATGATAGCTAGTGCTTCTGTTGTCCCATTTAGATAAACTTAGTTAACATCTGATAAGTAAGTTTTTAAGTTAAGCTTTTTTCGGTAATCTTTTGGTAAATTCGGTAAATTCTGCAGGTCAGAGAAAGCGCGGTGTTAGGTTACGCTACATAACATGTGAGAGAAGTGAGAAAAGTGAGAATTGCAGTGTGTTTTTTTTAAAAGTCGTGAAATTAAAAAAAAATACGATGTACTACCCTTGTAAATTGGTAATGCGATTTTTATAGTAACTAGCGACGACCTCAATCAATGTTAAGCTTTGATTGAAGCACTTGTACCTATTTATTTTTTTCTCTGTAATTTTGACATACCGACCTATATTTTTTTAATTACAGATATATTTTTTATTTTCTTATACTAAACATATTTAATGCAATGCTTAATGTATTTAATTACATACTATTTTTATAAAACAATCGACTCACTATTTTCAAATAATATAATGTTCATTTCTAGTACTAAAATATTAACAAGTATATCTAAATTGTAATTTTAATTTTAATTAAATGAACTTTTTGAAGTAATAGTTTGAGTTTAATTGATCGCACTCTGAAGATAACGAGTCTCGTTATGTCTAAACAGCTTAATTACTCCGGAACTGCGGTCAAAGGTCGCACTCGGGAACTATTTTCATCTACTTTCATCTCATTTGTACAAGTATCTTAAATCTGTCTAAATTATCATTTTTTTAAAAAAAGAGGAGATTCTCAATTTGACTGTATTTTTAATGTTTTTGCATTACTTTTTACTGGGTGAAGCAATTTAATGGTCCTTTTTTTATATGATAGCTAGAGATTCTAACATGGTCTCATCTAAATTTAGTCAATATCTGACGAGTAATTTATGAGTTATTAGTTATAATTTTACTTTTTATTTGAAATCGGTTTTCATTGTTTGTTAAAATTTTAATTATTTGTATGGTGGCAAAAATTTATTTCAAATATTTTTAACGATCCAGGAAAAAATAATTGTTAATGGAGCAAAATAGTTATTCATTTTTTTTAAATCTTCGACCGACACATAATGTTTTACGATATTTTACAGTTTGCATGTTTATTAATAAACTTATCTGTAAAAACTACCACCCAAGAAGCTGAAAATTTATAGTTGGTTTTGTTATCGTTATTGTAATGGTCCTCTTCTTAAAATTTAATAAAAGTAATATTATACCAGGTGGAACTTACTTTCTTGATACAAATCAATCTCTAAATAAAACAATATTGAAAGGTAAACAGTCTTAGAAGTTTCAGTTACGCCTCACTATATTCATCCTAACAATTTTACAATATATCATTATTTATTTTTAATAAAAATATTCTTGGTTATTTCACATATAATACTGTCGCGGTCTTTTATCAGGAAATGAACAAGGGAAACGGATTCTACCTAGTGCAGATGACTTCCTGAAAATAAAACATAACATAGTCATATTTCTGATAAAGGTGACTACATATCCCAATATATTATAGAAAATGTCTTGTATGAGGTGTGATCTTATTGGAATTATTGCATAGCAATTTTAGTAAGCACCAAAAGAGAAAAAAATATGTGACCAGTGAGTTTGATTTCTGCCCATTTATAGTTTGTATTTCAATTTTTTTCTTCTTCCAATGCGGTTGGATAATGGGCTTTAGACCACCCAACAAAAGACCTAATCCCAATCCCAAGCAAAGCCCAATCTCGATAATAAGTAGAAAATCAGTTCTGTACGGTTACCTATTTAATTATGGCACTTGGCCAATGTCGCGGTGTATGATTAACAAACAAAGGAAATTGATCGGAAAAAAGAAGTAAAAATACTTCATGATAGACTGCATGCTAAATAGAGATTCAATAACAATACGACATTCACATAGATAATAGTGTAACCTTTCTCAATGTATTTTTTTCGGTTAAGCGAAGTACAGTGTTTAGAAGTGGTTAGAATAGACGTCTCACTTTAAGTATGAAATTGAATGGACGGACAGTGGAGACTGAAGATTCGTTACTAGATTTGTCTTTATATAGTTTAAAAAAATATAAAAATATATTTTATGGTGTTACGTCAACTGTTTAATAATACTAGGTCAAAATAGCTTCAGAGGTCAAGAAATATATATTTTTTTTATAAAAACGTGGAGCAAGCAAGAGTTATGTGATTAATGCTACATCACGTCAAACAAACTTTTGTAAACATCGTCGTATACTATAAATAATACGGTTCAATTTATTTACTTTGACCTATAATTCGCAGGGCTTAATGCAATAGCATTAAAAATAATTTGTAACCGACAAAATATTCATATATCCTTTAATTAAAAATGAAATCGATTTGTACTAATTATAAAACTGATAAGCAAAGAACTACTAGCTTAAGTTAACATAGTTCAATTCAGTGGTCTAAAAGGTTTTAAAGTTTGGTTAGAATCTTTCAGCGCTAATGGAAAATAACTCGGTTATTGTCAAATTAATTGACTTGACACAAAATACAACAAAGCAACGAATCAATAAATGTAAATATTTTACTAAATATTTAATTGCATTTAACAGAGTAGATTCAGGATAAATTCTACACCTACAGGCTACTGCAGTTCTGCTTAATTGATTTAAACGGCTTTTAGCGTGCCAGTTGAGATAGTGCATACCTATTTATTCTATGGTTAACAGAAACGTCAATTCTGACATTGACAGTAAATGTCAATGTCTCAATCAATAGACAAAATTTCGTGGGGTAAAAAATATTAGTAGAAGAAAATCTTAGGTTATTAAGTTTTAATTAATAAACTTAATAAAAACAAGTATGCCTTTACCACCAGCGAGTGGAACCGGAAGATATTTTGCAAGAGCAGCTAAGTCTATTCGATTGATTAGACAAGGATGTACAAATAGACCTTTTTATCACATTTCAGTAACACAAGTTAGTATGAACTGAATAATATAAAGTTAACAATAATCTTTTAAAATTTAAATAAAACATATTATATAAATTATTATTACGTTGTTTATTTATAAAATACACTACATAATTATTAAATATGTAAATATTTTATATACCAAAAATATATTATTTCCCTTTTTACAGAGAAAAAGATTAAACAGTCAACCAGTTATCGAACAACTTGGTTCTTACGATCCAATGCCAAATATAAACAATGAAAAGCTTGTTGCACTGAATTTAGAAAGAATTAAATATTGGCTCGGTCATGGAGCTCATGTTACTACACCAGTTGCAGAATTATTTGGTAAAACTTTAAATATTTGAAGCAGCATTATGTAAATATTGTATATATTAAGTCTGTTATTTCTATTTAATTTGCTTTTCTACACAATTGATCTCATATAGTAAAAAAAGAAACTGAATAAATTAATATATTTTTCTTCTTAAAAATATAATTATATATCACCAAAATGGTTACTTATTTCTCTTGTATAGAATAATAAATATAATTCACAGGTCTGTCTGGTTTCTTCCCTATTCATCCCCGATCCTACATGACTGCTTGGAGAAATCGTAGTTCAGAACGCGAAAGGTTGGCTAAAGAAGCTGAAGATGCCAAGAAAGCAGAAGCTAACTCATAGAATATAAATTTAAATATTAGTATACTAGGAAATAAATTGTTAGTAATATTTATATTTTTTTATTTAACAATGTACACTACATTCAAACAAAGAATAGATTTTATTTTTAAAGAAATATTTTAAAACAAGTCAATAATTTCAACATTACATTACATTATATAGCCACAGTCAAATATAAACTTGAAAAAAAAAATCTTCCACTTTTTACAAATATTCTTATTTTTCATTGTTTTTTATTTGTTTATGTGTCTTGTCATTCTCGTGTCGAATGCATAGTGCACATGGGACATTTTCCTGAAAAAATGATTTTTATTAGTAAACTATATGTATAAGTCCTGTCTAGATCTTTTTAATCTGCCTGAAGGTACAGATAATCATTAAAAATCCTTGCAGGCTAGCAGGTTGAACCCTTTTTATTATATAATAACTAACTAACTAAGGTTGTATAATTTTCAGTAACGTGAAATTTAAATCGGATATGTTTGTTGTATTTTTTTTTAATTTTACGATGTATCACGCATATAGCAGGGTAGGCAGAGAGAGAATCCATTGAAGTAAAATAACATACTTGTCTTACTTATAAGTTAATAGTCGTGTTTACCGTTGTGCCGCAGTGGGTCAGTATCCGACTGTAAACGCGATTGGTTATGGGTTCTATTCCAACTCGGGGAAGGGTTATATTTATCATACTTTCATTTATTCGTTGTGGCAAGACAAAGGACGGCGTTAAGTACCGCCACTCAACACGCATTGTCCTGAATGAGGGCGGAATGTGGCGAACGGAAATCCTTGACACTAAGTTCTCTCAGAGTAATCAGCAATGCAGTATATAACATAGAGATTTTCTTGTTTTTTTTTAAAAATAATAAAATATCTATAAATAAAAAACATACACATCCAATGAATTCATTTTATTATTTCAAAAACCATACAACATTACCTCGTGAGTACATTTATAATATAAATAGCAGCCAAAACTTTAAAGGCACACTAAAGTGATTCCACTTTAGTTAACGTTAAGCGGAACACGAATACATGATTAGGTACATACTTAATTTCAATGAATTACTTTACAAAAATAGTGCATCTAAATTTAAATGCATGGCGTCACCAAGTGTGAATTAAAACAAACCAGTAAAAAAAACCAAACATTGGTCATTTGCAAACTTAACAAATTCTAACAATCCTTGAGCAAATCTATTTATTTATATCAAACTAGAATCCATTGTTCGAGTTACTTACACATAAGAAACAATACCAAAGACACTTAGGAAATACCTAAACCATAGTCTATAAATTTAAGAATTTTGCCATAGAGAAAAAAAAAGACCGACAAACACAATCATACAAAAAATCTTAACTAAATAATACAACAGCAGTAAAAGTATAATTTTATTTTAGACAATGAAACTGTACCAATAATTGGAAAGATCAATGTATAAAAAATATTTTTATTTATGATTTTTCTTTTTTTTTCATCAATGAGTGCATAGAAGCGTGTACAGAAGCAGATGCGGTTTTGTACTTATAGATTTCATGGCAAGCAGAAATCTCGAATGGAATTTAATTGTTCTTCCTGACAGCGTCCGCAACCAAACGAGATGCTGTAACATAAAAAATATAAATTTAAAAACAATTTTCCAGAAACTTCACTACTTATAAAAAATACTTTAAATAATTTAGTTAAAACTATTACAAATATAAATTAAAGATATTTAAAAACATACCACTCTAATTTAATAATATGATTAAAACACTACATTATACAAAACAGATGATTTACTCTTCTAACTCTAATGACAACTTAAACAACAGTTTCAAGAAAATTATGGTACAACGAACTTCCAAGTCTTAAATAATTAATTATAACTAAATAGTTTAGGGACATAAAAATCGATATTACATGTTTCTAAAATACATATATATTTTTTATTATAAATCAATAAAATGGCACTTAAAGAAATATTAGTTATTTGAATTGCAGAAAAGTTATAATTTTTCAGCAATGATTATCATTATGTTAAAGTAATTAACCAATCAAAGTAAGTAAAAGAAATCTGTTAGTGCATATTAAGATTTTTTTTATTTTCATGTCATTATTAGTCAAACCTAAATAAATACTGAAATAATTTAAAAAATAAAATACAATAAAAATATGTAAAATATGTGGATTAGCCAGAGAGATATATTTGATTTCGCCACTTGTTACAATTATTAAGAAAATAAAGGTTCATTTGATTTGGTCAGTAATTAGAAAAAAAAAATAGTGTGGAGATTTCCTAATTTATGGAAAACAATAAAAAAACACATATAATATTAAAGCAAACAATTGTTCTATGTCAGTTTTGAAGCTGCAACCTTTAGCTGCGAAAGCAAAACCCGGAGAACATGGAACACCACATTTCATAAATATGTGAAAAAAAAAAATGGTTTAAAATGTCAATATTACGGTATAGTAGTATACACAAACATACATAGATATGTAAGATTTAAGATATTTAGGCTTTAGTGGAAAGCAAATAGAATAATAAGATTACAAAAAAATTATCATTTTAATTTTCAATACATACATAAATAGCTCTTTTTATCAAGCAATACGATTGCCATTCAACATGGTTTTACTTACATATTTATATTGGCACAGCTTTATTCTTGTTTACCTAAAATCATGGGGGTTTATTGAAATATTTAAAGCGTAAATAATAATTTAATAAAATAAAACAATGATACCTAAAAAACAAAAAAAAATAAAACAAAAATATATATAAATATAAATAAAGAACACCAAAAAAAGACGGTAATTCTAATTACTTTCTAAATTGCGAATAAAGTTATTTAAATAAAAAAAAAGTAAAATAACAGATTACTAAAAACAAAAACTATTTACAATATTCTACTTTACTATAATCTGTGTCTAAACAAAAAAATAAAAAAAAACATACATTTGCAAAATCAGTCTTGTAATCTTTTCATTGAATTATTTATTTTCTTATTAACATCTAGCACCAGTTCTCGGATGTTAACTGTTTTTACGACGAATATAATTTAATTTTTAAAATATCAACTTATTTTCTTTATTCTTTTTATAAAAAATAATATTGAAAATATTTTTAACGCAACGATTTAAAAAACCTATTGGAATTAAACATATAAACTATTATTTGAGGTAGAAGTTAACCATTTTTATAAACATATTTCTACTGGATTGAATAAGAATGTACTAGATGCCTTTTTTATTTAAATTACTATCAGTGAGTAAAACATCCTGTTTAGTTTTAATTGATTTCAAAGAGAATAATTAAAACTGCATTTGTGTACAAAATTAAATAAATAGGTAATATTATTAGTATAATAATAATTTAATTTCACTTTCCTTATATTTGACAAATTTAATATTATGGCATAAAAGTATGACATTTAATAGCCTAAAATTATTTTGTATATTTTAACAACTTTGCAATTTCCTTATAATATATTAATAGGAATAAAACATGATATAATAAAGGCATTTAGAGTAAACTTAAAGAACTGAATATTAAATAATAATAAGTTCACCTGAGAATAAAATGTACATTCATGCACTAAAAATAGTAATTTAAATATTGTGCAAGTGATATAAATGTGTACAAATCAATAATTTAAGGTAAAAATATAAAAATATACATATATCCACTTTTGAATTATTCCAATTATATTTAGAAACATAAAAAATTTAAAGTAGCAGGATTTGAACCCTCTTGCAATCGTCCAAACGCTCTAGTCAATTAAGCTATACATTCTTATTGAGCTGCATCAAATCCTTATAAGTTTGTTGCTATTTATTATTATTTATATTTCTGCAGAGTCTTTTACAATTTTTTCCTACTAAAAGATTATTTCTAAAGATCACTTAGCAAAAAAGAATTATATTTACATGTTAGTATAACTTAAAATGTGATTCCTACACTAAAGACAAGAAAATATTTACAAATAAACAAATATAAGTAGCAGCAAACATATAAGAATTTAGACTTAGTTATAGAGTATATAACTTAAAAAGTTAGAATGGATGGCCATGGATCGATTGCAATAGGCAAAATCATTGAATCTTGCTACATTCAACTTTTTATGTTAAGCTACTACTCAATAAGTGCACGAATAACACTTTAAAAAAGGTGATGGCTTATATGGTGGTATGAAATCATGCACAAATTTACATGTACATTCCAAGGAGTTCCTATACATATATATCTAAAATCAATAAGCTTTATTTCACCGCCTATTTTAACATTAAATAGTTTTATTAAATAATTGGTTAGTATATGCCAATATTTTCGATTAAAAAATTATAAAATATGTATATATATACTTATTACGTAGTTTAGAACTGACATTAGCAAATATGCAAAGCTTTAGCCCCAAAGCATTTCAACCTATCTCTAGTAATACCTACCTAAATGAAAAATTAGTCTTTGTGCAGATCAGACAATTTCTCATTAAATGCCCTCATAGTTTTATCCATATGCTTATTGGCGTTTTTTATCAACTCTTTCATAATACCTTTCTCTGTCAACAAAACATTTTATATATTTGGAAAATCAAAAGTGGACATTTTAAACACCCAAGGAAGATTTAAATATTTATTTCTTTCACATCCTTCTGTTTTTTTTTTCATTAATTTAATAAATTCAATAATCCTTAACCTTAGTCAATTCCAGTTCAGTGTATAATAAAAAAAAATATAACCTTTTATCCATCTTAAAAAAAACCATGCATACCCTAAAAACTTAAATATCCACCAAAAAATATAAAAAAGATTACAAATTTAAGTTCATTGCCATATGAAAAAAATATTAATTTATTTACCTGAGCTGGCAATATCGTCGATGCGGCTGTGATGTTTTTGATAGTATGGGCGAATGATACGGTGGTATATTATTAGGGAGCCATTGTAGTCTGTGGGAAGGTAGCACCAGATGATGAAGATACACTGAAATTAAAACAAAAGTTATGATTAAATCGTATATTTAATCTCTGTCGTAGTGCAGAGGCACATAGCGTGCGACAGTAAACGCGCCTGGTTGTGGATTCGATTCCCTCTCCAGGAAATGTAATAGATTAGTATTTTTATTTCCTGGGTAACAAGGCAAAGCGCGGCTTTGAGTCCCGCCACTCAGCACACAATGCCTCAATTCGTCGGAAAGTGGGGAACGGAGGGTCTTAACACTAGGTTCTCAATTTGTCAGAGAAAACTTAACAGATAGATAATACAGATAGCATTATAAAACTAATATATTGATTAAAATGAGTATTCATAGTTCTTTTTATATGTATAATCTAATACTACAGATATTTTCTCCATAGCTTTTGTTACTTTCAATTTATTACATGTAATGCACAGTAAGATATAAAAAATATATAACAAAAGAAAAAGATATAATTAATCTCTGAAACAGATCTCTTTCAGAAACCCTTCACTTATATTATAAGTATATATTTTTTTACTTTAACTTATAAAAATTATACTAGGTTTATAAGATTTTAAAATACAAAACAATAAGGCACATTTACAACAACATATATTTGAACAGATGGAGATAAGGATAATGGCTTCTATAATTAACTTTAATTATTTATTTGTTAATGGTACATCATAATAAGTGACAAAGTGCATTGAGCTGCATATTTAAAGATATACACATAGCAGGGTAAGCAGAGGGAACCTGAGAACATAGTGTTAAGACACTTCATTCTGTTAAGTCAACTTAACTCAACGCCATGCTTTTTATCACAGCGAGGAAAACTAAGTACTATAAGTAAGTACTTTAACTATAACTAAGTATCAATTATTATAAATATTTAATATTTTCATTTCCTGTAGTAGGAATCAAACCTTCCTTTATTGATATTATGAAATATATTAGAGTCATGTATGACTTAACAAGGAAGGAAGAAAATATTTCCAATATATATGTACATTTAAAGCTAATTAAAATATTCTTTAAGTGAAAGTTTTGAATATAAATTTACTGTTCCTGTTTTTTTTTTATTTATTAATCAGTCTTAAAAATTCTTTTAGGTATTTTTTTAATTTTTTTAGGTAGATGCACTAATTTTACTTCAATATCAGTAAACTTATCAACATTTTTACGGTATGTTGATTTTTGTTATGATTAACAATGATTGATTAACAATACATATATAAAAAAAAAACAAATTAAACTTTGAACTCTCCTATAAAGTTGTTGAATTTAACATTCATTAATGTTACTTAGAATTAGAGCACACATTACTTTTGGAAATTTATATTGATATTAGTTTTTATTTGTAATAATAAAAAAGAAACTGATTTATCTTTGCATAGATTTTCAGTAAAAATATTATTTTAAAATTGCTAAAGTTACATAACTAATTTTTACTTGTGAGTTATGAGTAATGTTCTTGAACTAAATCACAACATACAATGGTGTGCTATTCACATGCTAAGTGATGTTTTAATTAAACTAAACACTAGCTATATATACTAACTATTATTATCAAGTATTTTTTCTACATATATTATTTACAATATTTATGATTATTTCTATTATTAGGAAAGTATGTACTAGCTGTAGCAAAATGTTCACTAGCTCTATAATATTTTCTTTATCCACTTCACATTTTTTCTTACTTAATAGAGTAACCAGAGAGAACCTAGTAACTTTGCATTCAGTACAAAAACAAAAAAATTAATTTAAGCATGTTATGTAAATAGTATATGTACTAAGACATGTCCTACATAGGTTTTTACATATGGTTTATATATTATTATATAAAGAGTGGTGGAAATCAACACGGCATTTTATCTTTCTATGGTGGAAATATATATTTTTTATAATAATTGAAATTACCCAACTTTAATCCATATGTAAAAACCTATATAGGATATATATTTTTTACATAACATGTTTTAATTAATTTTCATCTGTTTTTAATTCTAATTGGCATAAAAGTAACAGTATAAAAATGTGTCACTATAGGCCTTAACAGTGAATCACATACACTATCACCGGATATTGATAAACAATCTACAAAATATAAATTAGTTGCACGGTCATCATTATTACACAAATAGAAAAGCATGTTTGCTGCAAAAAAAATTATGTAAAGTTGAAGTTGCACAATAAAAAAAATATTAAAACTAAATATGAATTTAATGAGCGTTATTATTAACTGGATTATTAATTTGAAATATGAGGTTTCTAACTTTTGTAATGTTATGTAGCCTATTTTACAGTCTCATATATTATAGATACCTAAAACTAGATAAGAATAATATACAATAAAGATAAAGTTAAGATGTGAAATTGTAGATAATATTTGTAAAAGATAATGAAATAAGGTAAGTTTCACACTTAAATTGAGCATTATTATAATAGTATTCTGTACTTTGTGTTTCGTTTACTTGCACAATTATTTAGGTATATGTTAAATGAAGTCATTCATTGATTAGTTATGTACAAACTATATAAGGAAAAAAAGAAAAAATAAAAAATCTTCAAGTATTATTAAAATATCTAAAAAAAGTAATATTTGCTCTTAATTTATATTTTTTTAATGTAATGTATGAACACACTCATTTCATAAAATGCTTGTTTTTAATCTGTTTTATGTAGTAATCACAATGGAGTTTTAATTACTCTAATGGTGCCATTATAGCTAATGTGTATTGAGTCATTAAATACATAAGAATTTCAACATCAATAGTAATTTTTAGGAAATCGAAACCACAAATATGTTATATTAAATTAAAAAAAGGGCACAACGATAAAAGAGCCACATGGTAAAATTAAAATATATCATAACTTCCACTAACCTTTATCAGCCAGTATAATGGGAACCAGCCAACGATAAAATCGGAAAAGTACTCGACGATAGAGAAGCAAGCATAAACTACCCAGTATGTGAGCCACTTTGTATCATCGTCCTTCACAGGTGACTCTAATGCCTTCATTGACATATACGCTGGGTAAACGAATCCAATAGAATTGCATATCAACTCCGCGCCGAACCCAAACACTAAATATAAACCGGTGAACGCGACCAACCCTGCGACAAAATAAACGTCAAATAATTGCTAAAGATATAAATAAACTCAATAAGAAAAAAAACGAAACTCACCGAGAAATATATATACCCTGTTCACACCGGTCTTTTGTTCAGCTATTTCGAAGTATTTTGCCCATGGACTGTTTTTGTCATTCAAGCTGCGCTCTATTGTGTCTTTGTATTCCTGTAATTTGGAAGTCATTTTGGTTAAAAAGTCTGGGGTGTATGGAATATGTATTTGGCACGAGTCCGGCGGCCACGACTCATTGACAATGACCAATGAAATGACAGAATATTGAAATGACAATGGTGGCCATTATATGTTGCCATATACAAATAAATGATTTCTTCCATTTTAATTTTTCAAAATAATTTTACCGTATTAAATAAAACATAATCAATACAAGGTTTTTGCCTTTTTCGTTTTAAAATGAGAAACTATTTATGAAATTAGAAATAAATTAGAGAATTACTATGCTAATGCTTTTTAATTCTTCCATAAACAAAAAAAAATGGCTAAAAATAGTTTATATTGTCCATAATATTCAGCAAATGTTAATTAATTAAATATTTCATTTTTATAGCGAAGTGTAAAATTATAAAAAAAAAAAAACAACTAAAGCTGACTCTGAAGGGTATAAATTTATGAGAAAAAATTGTCCCTAAACTATTAAGATATTCCTGAGGACAGTCGACAGTACGTTTTAGTACATAAAAGTTAAATTAAAAAGATTATATTATAGGGCTAAAATACTTTATGATGAAGAATATTTTTTTAATAGTATTATGAATTACTTAGATAAGTGTATAGAAATAAAACACAACATCGTTGAATAATATTCTTTTAATTTTTTAAAATATGAAAAGCGTTAACATTAGTTATCACTGTTTGTCTTAAAAAAAGAAAAATATTCCCATGAAAGTTATGGTGATGAATATTATAAATTGCAAATAAAATATATATAAGATAGGGTTTTCGTTATTTATTCGGAAAAAGAGTATAGAAAAAAAGAGTATAGAGCAATACATTTCGAAATAAAATATTTCCGCCTTGGAAGACATTTTTTTACAAAAAAAGTATTTGAAATATCTCCACGTTTTATAATAATATTATACTCATGTAATATTAAGACTAGCTAAAAATACTAAATGCTGTATCATATATTTATATCACAATGCAATTTTGTAAAGAGAAGATAACATTAAAATGTGCTTGATGTGCTTATTTAATGAAGAGGTGCTTCTTATGTGCGATAGCGAAATTAATAAGGAAATTTCAGGAACTAAATTTATAATAGTAATAAAGCATGATTAGATAATATTATTACATTATGTATTATAAATTTCGTAAACTAAACATTTTAAAGATGTTCAAGGTAAGCAATATAGCATGCATATTTAAAATTTTATAATTAAATTCAATTTCTAAACGAACTAGCTATGCCATGCCGAGAACATTTTTTTATTTCTTTGTACATAGATTTTTTAATGTTACACGAAATAAAATGCAGTTAAATGTTATAAAAGGATATAAAGATAGATTATCAAGACACAACTCTAATGAAAATCTTACTAATATACAGTAGTTTTAATAGTTAATTAAACTTTAAGTTAGTATTTGAAGATAGTAAATTTTCATATTTATAAATCACTACCATATAAATCTGCAATATAAAGAATTATAATTTATATTATTTTGATGACGTCTAACATTTAATGAGATTGGTCTCAGTCTTATGCTATTGTGATTTTCTAGTGAAAATTATTAATAAACTTTTATTTTGAAATTACAAACTCTAACAAAAAATATAACATTTTTTATAAAAACAATGGTACATTTCAAAAATTCTAACTACTTGTATTAATAATTTGATTATATACATCCTTATATTAAACGTCTTGATATCGTTTTATATGTATATTATGATTGCTTATCTTTTATGCATTTGTGACAAGTGACTAGCGAAATCTATCAATGACTTAAGTCTACAAAATAAAAAAAAATATGAATCATGAAGTTTAAAAAACATTTTCGAATATATTTCAGATTAATATAGGAATAAATCTAAAATTAATATATATATAGTAGCTTAAGCTTTTTTTAAATAACATTCTGCTGTTTTCTTTTATTTTTATGAAGTAATTAAAATATTTTTATTGGACATTTTAACATAATCAACTAATACAATAAAATTTTAATATATACACTTAAGACTATTATGAACTAAGATCTTTTAAATAACAGATTATACCACGCAAAAATATTTCGATATTGCTTATATTTTATAATAAAGTCGAATTTATTGAAAATATTGATAAGCAAATTATTTTATAATGACTAACAACTATTTGTATTGGGTTATATTTAAAAATAGCTTTATAAATAAAACGTTATTAGTTTACAATTTTTCATTACTTAAATCGAAATAAAAAAAATGATAATCGATTTATATTTCTATTTTCGATTGTAGAATTATAATTTCGATTTATGTAATTTATCTGAATAGTTATTATTCAAAAATCCTATCCTATCCACTTGGAGCAATTATTTGCATGAACATTGTTAGGTTTTGTATGTTTAGGTTTGTTCAACATTATAATAAGCTTTAAATATAATTATTTAAATAATTTGTAGCTATTGTAGCGTCTTCATCCGGATTTTGTATTTACGAGTAACTCGAGCTAATAATACAAAATATTTAAAAATATTAATAGCTATAAAACATTTTCTTATTATAAGGAAATATCTAATGGACGTTAAAACAAATACTATATGTATAGGTTCAACTAACAGTAACATGTTTTAATATTTTCGATATTACATTTGAGGTAAAATGCTTAATATCTGGCAACCCTTAAATTAAAAAAATAAACAACTAAAAAGTACATTCAAATAAGTAGTAAAACTATAAAGTAACGTCATATAAAGAAAAAAATGTGTGGAATTTTAAATATACAACAATATTACAATTATTGTGAGTGATATAAAATTAACAGTGAAATTTTATTATTACTTTAATTCTATTCTTGTGTTACGCTGCTTTGTGCTTTTTCCTCGCGTCTCGTCGATGCTCGCTTGGTGGGTGTGGTTTAATTTCCCTTATATCCAACTAAAAATAACAAATTATATTCATGTTAATTAAGTTAATTAGTTTTTTAAATTATTATGTTAACATAAAAAAAACTTTGTATTACAAATATGTACATGTGTATGTATGTATAAACATGGCTAAAATAGGTAAAAACGTATTAGAATTTGTAATTCAAATTTAGAATTTAAATTTGAAAATTAATTTGAAAATTATTTTTTATAATTTAGAAATTATAATACGTATTTTAATCTTTTTAACTAACGTTAAAAGGTAAAAAAAGGTGGAGGTTTTCAAATTCCTTAGATAGTCCTATTTATATGTAGTTTAGATATGACTAGATATGACTATTTGTGTGCATTTTATTTGAAATCGGTGTTCTTTGTTAAAATTTTGATTAGCACATTATTTTAAATATTTACCATTAGCCTTCGAGTTTTCAATAAACTTACCAATGTTTCGTCGTCTGGTACCCTCGATAGTAAATCTAAAACTTCGTTGTTAGGTATGGTGTGTGGTCGTAGAATTTTTCTAGTAAACTTATTAATACCTGTAAATTTGGAAAATAGGAAATGCATTTTTTCTTTCATTAGGTATATATCGCACCTTTAGAATTACAGTGGCCTATTTAAAAAATATAATTTTGGGAAACGTCAATATAGATTTCTACATTTAAATTTTTTAGATAGAAATGATTTTTTAAAAATTACATTGTAATCTATATTCTTGTTTTAATTAAAGTCTATAAAAATAATTGTCTTAAGTCGTTTCGAGGCAAAAAATCAAAATCATAATTTTTTTGATTAGGTTACGATAATTCAAAGTGCGACTCTTTCAGAATTTTTGCAGATTTGTGAAATATAGCATTTAGAGTAACGGAACTTTACACCTTACTTTGTCTTGTTAGACAAGAAATGAAAATAATTTAAAATCAACAATCATTCTACTAATTAGAGATCGAACCCACAACTATAGCGCATACAGTTGGTCCACTACGCTTAGATGACGTCCTAATATTCCTTTACTATATATGTATAAGAAAGGCTCAGTTATTTCTAAATTTACATATCTGCCATCGTAAGTGTAAGCATTTAGAGCGTAGCGGGATTTTGACCTAGTCTAGCCTATTAACATAAGTTAACTCTTCAATTAATATCATGATGTAATAACGTCTTACGCGCTTAGATCACTTAGCGCTTTATAGCTTCTAGAAAAATAATTAGGTATAAAATAAATATTAAGACATATTTAAATAAATAGATTCGGATAGAATAATTGGAGATAGCCTGTCTGTAATTGATTGTCAGTAAAATTTCTTGTATATTCGATATCACAAAATTAATTCTTATATCCATCGAAATATTTTATAACTACAAAAAAGCTTGAACAAAGCTAGACAAAGCTTGAACTATTATTATAAATCAATCAATCAACAAACCATTAGTAAAGTGCCTAGCTACTAGTAAGATTAAGATTTTTTTTTTATCAATATAAATTATTCTAACGAAAAAAAAATATTTTTCTTAATAGGACTTGCGATTTCCTAATACATTATTAATTCAAAAAATCAAACATTTGAAATAAAATTCAACATAATTTAATGGTTTGATTTCTAAAAATATGACAGATACATATAGGTATTAATAGAAAACTTACCCCACGCCATAAGGAGATATCTCAAAGGTATCAAGTAAAGTACAAACATGGCGCCCACCAGCATAATTATCGCTATATAACTAAGATATGGCACTGTAAAGTTCATTAAGCTGGAAATATAGAAAAATATTTGTTTTAAATAAATATTACCAAGTATGATATTTTTTTAAATATGAGTGATGTTTTTTAGCTTTTCGCTTTATTCTACGTAACATGGTTGTTAGAGAGAACCTTAGTCAAAATATTCCGTTATTTTTTCATCCGATATTGAGACATTGCGTGTTTTTTTTTTCTTTAAGCTTCACGCTGTATCCCGCACATAGCAGATTAGGCAGAGGGAACCTGAGAACCTAGTGTTAAGACGCTCCGTTCTATTAGGATTTCCGTTCCTCATTTTCTGTAGGAGTCCGAGACATTACGTGTTAAGTGGCAAAACTCAACGCCGCGTTTTGTCTGGCTTTCCATTCATTCTTCCATTTCCCTTTGAGAGAATTGAACCAACAACCTATTGCTTTTACAGTCAGACACTATTCCACTTCGCAAGCCTCAATATTATTTGTATTAATCATATATTAGAAGGCACGTAATGTTTATAATAGTCATTGTGGCGGTACATGTAGTGGAGGGAACTAGGGACCTTTATTTATTTTTACCCGCAAATTTCGCTTTGGTTTGTAAAAGCTCACGTGATATTTTTACTAATATGACCGTGAAACAACTATGTACTGAATAGAAATATTTGATAAAATTGGACCTGAATCCATAACGGGCGACTATTAGACCACTTTCTTGCATTTACTTTGATTAACAAAAATTAATCAATTCATTCATTTATTTAATATTAAATTAATAAACAACAAACTGGACATTGCAATGATGGTGTATAGGCGGCCTTATCAACACATATTGTCTCTTCCAGGCAATCCCATAAAAAATGTTTGTAGGGGTACAAATGTTCAATTTTTTTGGATGGTTTAAAAATATTCAAATCGTTAATTAAAAATATTTAATTAATCAAATTTTTTTTACTCACTTTTTTACAGCTTCCCCTAAAGAAGCAACATAGCCAATCGCATTCTGCACTGTTTGTGTCACTTCTTGTATTGCTTGTAGTCTTTCCTTTAACGATTTTTTTTCTTCCTATAAAAATAATCCAATGCATTAAATATAAAAAAGAAACTTTCAAAGCTTCAATTTTGAAAAGAGATTATTTAGAAAATGTAAACACATTTTACGTAGCGGGGCGTGAACTCGCGCCTTTTGGAAACGTTCTGACCACTAAACCATACGTTTTATCCAGCAACTTTGCAATTCCTATGTGCTTATTTTTTTTAGCTTCACCTGTATCCCGCATATAGCAGGGTAGGCAGAGGGAACCTGAGAACCTAGGTTAAGACACTCCGTTCCCCATTTTCCGCTGAATTGAGGCATTGCATTCCGAGTGGCGCAACTCAACGCCGGGCTTTGCCTTCTTCCCAAACCCAGGAAATAAAAATACTAAACTTTTACATTTCCTGATGTTACAGATTTATTTTTGTTTCTAGAATCTCTGTGGAGAGATTTTTAATTTCTTCTACCTAAAGATCGTTTTTAAGATCAATCGTTTGGCAAGAGAGTTAAACGTTTTTAATATTTTTAGAGTGTTACATACTTAGGAAAAGAAAAACATATTTAGAAAATGTGTAAATATTTAGATGCCGCATGACTTGAACTAGCGCTTGTTGGAAACCATCCACTAAATATGTTATTCTAAAATATATAAGATTAAAATTACTGAATTCTTGTAATGCGTTCTTTTTTTAAATTTACTTTTATACATTAATAACACAATATAACGAGATAGAGATAAGATCTAATTAATCGTTGAGTGATTTAATTTGTATATTGGCTGCAGTGGCGAAGGGTGAAAATTTTAGCCGGTAAATTAAGGGAAGCCGAAGTATATTTAGGGAAGCCGAAGTATATTTAGGGAAGCCGGTATATATATAGGGAAGCCGGTAATTTTTAGGGAAGCCGATATATTTAGGGAAAATAAAATAGGATGTCAAGGTATTTAGTAATTTTACTATCGAATTTTGGCGATTATCTTTTTTTTTAGGTCTATAAGATGTCAGAGCTTGTTTTTTTGGCCTTTTATGCCCAATATTTTCCTGGCGACCTTTTTTTTGTTTGACACCTTGTTTAAGTTTGTTTCTTGGAGCTCCTCATTTAACTGGCGAGTTTTTTTTTAGGTGTCTCATACTTGTACTTTGAAAAGTTAGGCAAGCCGGTGAGAATCGAGTTGTATAGACGCCTCGCCACTGATTGGCTGTTTTAACTAACGGCTGCTACATCATAGACCATACTCTGAATTCTAGACCTTTTAATAATATAGTTTAATAACCTTATCAACTTCTTCTTCATCATCTTCTTCAGCCAACAAATCATCATCATCCACAGGTAACAATAACGGATTGCCTCCTAAAAGTTATAAATTATCTTAAATATGAGACCTAACGTATTATATTATTATTGTCACAACATTCAATGAACTTCACAATTATATAGACATAATAATTTTCATGATTGGATGACTTTGCACTAAGTTAATATACTCTTTTACATAAACTTAGCACATTAGAGAATGACTGGGTCGATCTTGATAATTAATAAATAAATAACTTTTCTGATAGTACAATGTTTATTTTATGCCTAGCACGTGCGGCGCCACATAATATATGCAAATATTTCATTATAATACAAATCGATATAATTATGCAAAATAGGTTCAAACCAAATTAGAGTTTCAGTAGTAATAGTATATTTAGGTACCAGGCGGGAATAACTTAATAAGTCGACTTGCATGTATAGGTTTTTTTAAAATTACCCTTGTTAATTAGTAGATGAAATTAGTAAATTAAAAAAAAAACTCAAGCAATCCTAAATAAACAAATTCTCTCCAAAAAGTATTTAAATAACTTAAAAACAGAAATTTACAGATAACTTAAAAATGCTTACTCAAATAAGTATGCAATTTTGATTTATCAACATATTCACGCCGGTTATAGATATTATATACCTATTATTGTTTTTTACAATAGCTTTTGTTTTTCTATTTCAATATATTTTTTAATTGGCGAGTGCTGTTGAGGTTTTTATTGCGCATGTATTTTTTAGGTTCTATTCTCTCAATTTTTTGCCTATTTTCGTATAATCTCATCGTGCAGGAATTATATTTTTTGAATATGAATATTAATTTTATAAAAATTTAGAAAACTTTTTTTGATAAATTGTACATACGAGTGTGTTCAAAAAGTAAGGTGACTTTTCAAATTTGGCGGGCAACGTACTTTCGATTATCGATTTTCTTATTTTGTTATGTTGGTACACTCTTCCCGAACATCTGTACCAAGTT
>JAKGSA010000606.1:0-68507 GCA_033558755.1 Philaethria dido
ATCGCGAATTGTATAATGGTACAGAGTACAATATTAACTACTGCAGTCATTTTATTATTACTATATATTTGCGTTTGGAATTTTATCGCATGTTTGTTTTAAAAATACTCTTAAATCATAACACAGATTAATGATGAATATGCTTTTATAAAAATAAAATATAGTTAATATTTTATTTCTATTAGAATAGGAATATTATTTTTTAATGTATTTTTAATTGTTAAATTCTGTTTATTACTAAAGTTCAAAATTGCATATAGAAGAGATTATAATATAAAGGTGGAGTAGAGGTGAAGGTATAAATCTATATATATAAAAGAAAGTCGTGTTAGTTACACCACTTATAACTCAAGAACGGCAGAACAGATTCGGCTGAAAATTGGTAGGGAGGTAGCTTAGAGCCAGGAGATGGACATAGGATACTTTTTATCCCGTTCGACAGCGATCCCGTGTGACTTGACATGAAACGTCAGTCACTATAAAACGTGGTATAACAAAAAAGAATCAGACTTGGAATAACAAAACGCAAATGACAGCTATGTAATTGACGTAAAATGACAGCTATGTATTGACGTATGGATGACAATTTGATATTTGTAAGAAATCAATATTAAAACTATTTCTATTAAATAAATAATTAACAAGTGGATTGAAGTGAAGTGAATGTTAATTAATAATGCCGCGACCAAGACGATCGAATCTTTCCCGACAAAGCCGTAATGCAAGAAGAATACAAAATACTGCAAATGAAAGGACTGAAGAAGAACAAGAAATTGCACGTGAACAGCGCCGCGATAGTATGGCTCGACTTCGTGCTTCTCAATCACGAGAGCAAAGTGAAGCAGCCCGTGAAACAGCTCGGTTGGCAATGCAGAATCGTCGAGCGAACAACAGAAGGCAACAAATAGATAATTTGCGACGCAGAACAAGATATTTAGCTGATTTGAATCGAGCAGCGTTTCGATACGATTGCAGCAATGATTACAGCTTGCATCCTAGCGTTTGCATTGGGCAAATGGACGTTGTTTGCGAGTATTGTGGTGCATTAAAGTTTTCCGGAGAAACGCCTGGATTATGCTGCCTTAATGGTAAAGTGAAATTGCCAGTGTTGACTCCGCCACATGAGCCATTGTATTCATTGCTTTGTGGCGAAACACGAGAATCACGCCACTTTCTTGCAAATACTCGAAAATACAATAGTTGTTTCCAAATGACGTCATTTGGGGCAGACATTATCGAAGAAGGAGGATTTAATCCGACATTTAAGGTATTTATTTTTGTACTTACATAGAATGTAGTTAAAGAATAACTTACTTTATCTATTGGTATGTATTATATTTGCTAATACTGAACTCTACTCTCCCACAGAAAAAGTGTTTATAACCCAGTTAATACTGTCTGGTTTTTATTTAGTAGATACAAGGACAGATTCACCATCGAATTGGATCATTACTACCTTTCGAAGATACACAGAATAAATTTTTACAAATATATTTCATGGGCAACATGGAAGAACAACTTGATCGACGCCTAGGGATCAATGCAGGAATGAAGCGAGCAATTATTCAAGACTTGCAGTGTCTGCTTTATGAACATCATGCGTTGGTCAGGTTGTTTAAGAGTGCTTTAGAGCAAATGCCAAATGATGACTATAAAGTTGTCATCAAAGCAGATAAACGACCATCTGGAACACACGAACGCACATTTAATGCTCCAACTGTAGACGAAGTTGCCATCCTGATTGTTGGTGAACAATTGGAAAAACGCGATATTGTGCTTACACGTCGCGATACTGGGCAACTGCAACAAATATCTGAAACTCATCGATCATATGACGCATTGCAATACCCACTGATGTTTTCGCAAGGAGAAGATGGATATTATTTTAATATTAAAATGATAAATCCATTGAATGGTAAAGTATCAGTATCTTAATAATGGTTGATGTCTGTATTATGTGTCTTTGAAATGGTTAATTATCAAATTTTTAATTTCAGGTGAAGAAACTACAAAGAAAGTTAGCTCAATGAATTATTGTGCATATCGTTTGATGATTCGTCAAAATGCTGACAACTATTTGCTGCGGTTTCGTCGATTGTTTCAGCAGTATTGCGTTGACATGTATGTAAAAATAGAAACGGAACGTTTAACATTTATTAGGTTGAATCAAGCCAAACTGCGTTCTGAGGAGTACATTCATTTACGTGATGCAGTTAGTACTGAAGGAAATGCAGCTAATATTGGTCGATTAACTATTCTGCCGGCGACGTACATTGGTAGCCCACGTCATATGCATGAATATGCACAAGATGCAATGACATATGTTCGTCATTACGGCCGGCCAGATCTCTTTATTACTTTTACCTGTAATCCAAAATGGATAGAAATTACTCAATTGCTGCTTCCCGGACAAACATCAAATGATAGACACGACATCACAGCACGTATATTCAGGCAAAAAATTCGGTCCCTGATGAACTTTATTGTTAAACAACGCGTCTTTGGAGATACTCGATGCTGGATATATTCAATCGAATGGCAAAAGCGAGGCCTACCGCACGCGCACATTCTTATTTGGTTAGTGGAAAGAATTCAGCCTGACCAAATAGATGATATCATATGTGCCGAGATTCCTGATCATGAAGTCGATCCAGACCTACATGATGTTGTTACTACTAATATGATTCATGGACCGTGTGGTGCCATCAATCCCCAATCACCTTGCATGGTCGATGGAAAGTGCTCTAAACGATATCCACGGAAATTAACGGCGGAGACTGTCACTGGCAACGATGGGTATCCGCTGTATCGGCGTCGATCACCAGATGACAACGGTCGAACTGTCACAACGAAAGTGAAGAGAATGGATTTCGTTGTCGACAACAGTTGGATTGTTCCATATTCGCCACTTATTTCTAAAACGTTCAAGACACATTGCAACGTTGAATACTGCAATTCAGTTAAATCCATAAAATATATTTGCAAATATGTCACGAAAGGCAGTGATATGGCGGTTTTTGGATTGCAATCCTCAAATCCCAACGTCGTTATGTGAACTGTTGGTCAATTATACGTGGCATGTTCACGGGTCGGAAGACCATCTGCGTTGTTTGTTTTTGCGCCTGATAATAAAACAAAAAATGTCGTGTATCACAAGGTACTTAAGTGAAGAGCAACCTATGTAAAAATAAAATACAGAAATAATAATGAATGATTAATGTAGTTATTTAATTTTTTTTTTATATTTTTTCCAAAAAAAAAACACAATCTGCTTATTTATTGCCATTAAGGCGGAACAAAGTTCGCCGGGTCAGCTAGTATATAAATGGTTATCACTTATTAGGTCGTAATATTTACTGAAACAAAAAACTCTTTATAGTAATTATGTCCAAATCAAATCAATTTTTTTTTCATTTCATAGAAATGCTTAATATTTGGACATGTCAAAATTAATAAAAGAAATAATAAATTACACTTTTGACTTGAAAAAAAGTTATTAATATAAGGATATACCTATGTGATAAGTTATATCGAAATCTGTTTAGGCTTTTATGTGTGTTTGTGTTATAAACACCGATATATGTATAAATGTATAAAGATTTCATGAATAAATATTTGTTAACATTAACTTTAAATAACTGTAGTTTTAGTTGCAACACGAATATTATAGGCACTAAAGAATTTAGAAGTAATTGAAACTAATTAGTAAAGTTTACGATCCAATACAAAAATAAGCTATAAAATTATATATTATTTTAAAATGAAAAATTAAATAATAATATTAATATTTCTCATTACGGAAATGTAGGAAATAATGTTTCATTAAAAATACAAAAAAAAATGTTTTAGTCTCTGAATGAAAGTTACACTGTGCGTTAAAATAAAAGTTGAATGCACTTTTATTTATGGTCACTACAGTGTACTTTATCGTAGTTGCGATTTGTAAACTTTGAGACAGAGGAAATAAAGATAATATTTTATAGCAAGTTAGCCACTATATTTTTGTTCTAATCGGAACTGTAATAATTAGGACAATTGTGGGTTCAATTCCATACTTTACTTCTACCATTTAAAAATATCATAATAATACTAGAAATCATACGTCTATTATAATATTTTTTAACGGTTTTAGCTTGGCTTCGTAACATAAATTTAGCATATTTGGTGACGCTAATATCTGGATATAACAGTTGGATTCGGAAAAATATTATAGCCATATTCTTAAAGAAACTTCTAAGCTATCCTAACGATACTGTACTGTACATAGGTGGAAGCCTTATATATTGATAAATTGAAAGCAATTTAAATAATATTCTTAGATGTATTTCACATGTCAGATTGATGGCTAGGACGATAAAGAGGCTCATATTTGTAGAATATAATTACTCCAATACCCATACCATTGCGTTTATTTCCATCAATGTATTACAAATCTACCTGTTTTAGCTATAATGCGCGCTCATAATAGCACAATAAGTAAGTGGATCATAAGCTTTACGTAAATTAGTGTGGCATTCTTGCCAAAATTAAACTTTGCGTTTGAGTCGTTCTAAACGTATTCATCTTTATCAGAAAATAAATAGGTAATTATGCATAAATTAAAATAATTAAATAGTTATTAATTAACATTAATTAAAACAATTGAGTGCTAAGCGGCGTTGAGTTCCACCACTCAGCACGTAATGCCTTAATTCGGAGGAACATGGGGAACGGAAATGTTAAACGAGAACGGAGTTTTTTTAACACTAGTTTCTCTGGTTCCCTCTGCCTACTCTGCTATGTGCGGGATAAAGCGTGATGCTAAAAAATAAATAAATATAATACATCTAGATAGCATATAAGCCTTTGTACTTATAATAAGTTAAATTACAGAGTAGACAATATAAGGATAATTGTATACAAAAACGACGATAGGTATACAATGACTCATTTCTTACTAGTAAGAATTATTAACAGGTTTTTCTTTATTTCGATAGAAATAACAAAAGAATTACTTCTATTTGGTGGTTTAGTTTCCATAATAAGTATGTACTAAATGATTAATAGTTTTTAATTCTTTACCCAACACGTATGTCCCCGTTGACGCGTTAACAACGCGTTGTCTTTAGTAATGTATATGTCACTTTGTATAAACATGGATGTCAAACCATGGTAGTGTGTGTAACACTTATTTTATTAATTTAATATACTTTTTATGCATTATTTAAAAAAAAAATATTAACATTCTGCACTCCTTATATAAACTATAAGTGTGCCAAAGTTCTTGCTCCTCCGCTCGCGTAATTTCCGTAAAAAGGGTTCCAAAGTTTTTGCTTCACGTATTAATATACGGATTTTGGGAAGTCTTATTATTTTTTTAATTTAAATAATTACTTCGAACTTACCAATGAATAGACTAGGTATATGTTACCATAAGCCTTTAAATTAAAAGCGATAGGTATAACAGCAAAATCTTCCTATAATCTGCTAATAGATCTCAGCCCGCCTTGGGTCCTAGTTACTTTAAAACATTTTATTAAATAGATTCTTTTAACCAACTTCAAAAAAACGAGAAGGTTATCAAATGGATTGTACTTTTTTATGTGTTACCGCATAACTTCTTACTGGGTGCACCAATTTTTAACGATGCTTTTTATGTGATTGCTAGTGCTTATGATGTAGTCACATTTTAATTTAGTCCAGATCTAATGAGAAGTTTTTAAGATATTGAAGATTTTCTGTTTTTGTTAAAATCTGAATTATTACAAGCTGGAGATACGTAGTCATTCCTAACATTGTAGTAAGTATATTTTGTTTATAAAGGGTGTCCCAAAATTAACGCAAGATTTGACTTTGCCGTCATTTGCTATTATATTCGTTATTCATTCGCTATTAAAAGACTAAAATGGCATTTTCTATTTAATTCAAATCTTGCGTTAATTTTGGGACACCCTATAGTAATTTAAATTTAAAATATTATACATAAATGTAATGAAGTCTTTGGGAATGTCACCTTAACGAGGCGTAAACATGCATATAAAAATGAAAAAGCATTATATTTTGTTTACTCAATTGCGTTTAAGATCATCAGAATGAAGTTCTCTTATTATTCTCGTATATAAGAGAATTAATGAATGAATATAAGGACATTTTAATCTAGTATTCATCCATAAAGTAAAAAAAAATATGAAATGTCCCTAATTTTAGATTTTACTGATATAAGTGCTATGTTAACTATATTTAACATATATAATGCATTTCATTTCCCTTATAATATTTTTAAATTATGCTTGTTATTCTTAGAGGGAATAATATGTATTATATATATATTTTTTGGTTAAATACTATTCGTAGACACTAGCCAAATAAATCGCGTGAAAATTGATATCTATTAGCCGCACCCAAAAGAATCAATCAGCGGTTAACTGCGAGAACAGAACAAATGGGTTTAGACGTTTATTGACGTTTTTGAATGCCATAAATGTGGGTATCAATAACATTAAATCATTTAGTAAAGCAAATCTAATCAGTTCGTTCTAAGCAAAGCAGCAGCAATTTTTTCCTATTCCCATCCATCATAACCCATCCTTTCCCCAGAATATGGTGGTTCCCAGAATGTCGTGGCCACGACATTGCCTCCTTCCCCTTCCATTTTTACACTTTAGATCGGCAACGCATTTACAACTCCTCTGGAGTTGTAGATGTCTATGGGCGAAGGTAACTACTTATCATCAGGTGGTCCTTCTGCTCGTTTGTCGTCTATGATCGATAAAAAAAAAGTAAGTCAAAGCAGAAGCTTCATACGTTATCTCGCGTAGTAGGGTAGTGAGAGGGAACCTAGTGTCAAGATACTCCGTTCGTCGCTTTCCAAGTCATTGCGTGTAAGATTCGTTGTAAAATTACAGAGTAAACGGTAGATCCTTTGTTTTCGTCTATATACTGTGATTTAGTACTTTCATTTATCTCGGTCTACGAGTAGGTTTTATGTTTGTCTTCCCCTGGATTTTACTTGTCAGTGATATAAATTGCCTTTGACCTCAGCTTTTAGAAAATATTTTTTATTTTTGAATTCAAATGATAAGGATATTAAAGCTAGTCGTGACGTAGAGTGTACAAGTGAGTGACTGTAAACGCAACAGGGTGTGGGTTCGATCTATAGGAAATGAAAATATTAATATTTAATACTTTAATTCAAAATATTTAATGTTTTCATTGCTTCGTTCTGGTAACAAGGCAAAGCGCAGCTTTGAGTTCTATCACTTAGTACGCATTGACTCAATTCGTCGAAAAGTGGGCAACGAAGATCTTAATAGAAGGGAGTGTGTTAACATTAGATTCTCAGATTCCCTCTGCCTACCCTGTTATGTGTGGAATACAGTGTAAAGCAAAAAAAAGAACATCAAAATAAAGTTATGTACAATGACGTTATCACGGTCCAATTGGAATGTGCAACAGCACGTAACGGTTTTGGATAGAAATTTCAATATGCGCAGTTGATGAATGAAACCGCAAACAAAATATGGAAGACATTTATTTTAAATTTTATATTATTATAGTCCAAAGTAATATTAATATTATTATTACGCTTTGCAATATTGCTATTAAATTCATACAGGCGCTTATATTTTCATTTTAATGAATATTTATAACATACTCATTCAAGATGAGTGACTGATGACTTTCCCTTTAAATAAAAGATGACGTTGAAACCTTTAAAAATGCTGAAAACGGTTAGACATAATATCTTGTTGCTCGTGACTATATTAATATTAAAAATAAAATAACATTTCCTTTGAGCTTATACGATAGATAGATTTTTTGTATATTTTACAACATTCCTGAAAATTAACTTTTAGAAAATGTCTATGAAGCTTTTTATCTAAGAGAACATACTCATCCAGCTTCTCGTCTTATTTCGCATAGCAGGGTAGACAGAGAGAACCTAGTGTCAAAATGTTCTGTTCCGCCTTCCGCCTAAATTCGCGTCATTGCGTGTTTAGTGGCGGAACTCAGCGCTGCGCTATATCTCATATCAATTACACGAATAAGAAGGGAATAGGAAGAGTTGAGTTGAGAACGTACTCGTATAATTGATATCGCACCTTTAGAATTACAGGAACCTAATCAAAAGAAATCATGATTTTGATTTTTTGCCACAAAACGACTTAAGACAACAATCTTTATCTTTTTTAATTATAACAAAAATATAAAATTAAAAAATCATATGTTTTCAAAACACTTAATAATCTGTATTGACGTTTCCCAAAAATTGATATTTTTTAAACAGTTCATTATAAGTCTAAAGGTGCGATATGTTATTTTAATAAACGTCTTTATTTAACGCGTATTAACACATTTTAGTCTTTATGTTCAGGACAGAAATTTGCATTTAAATAATATTGTTTAAATTCAAATCTATCTCATTTACATCTTTCGGTTAGTTGTTAAGCTTTCCATGATAGAGTTACTATTTCGGGTATAATTTAGTTGTTATGAATCTTTTATGGAGTAACAATATAAGTAATGTATTTTCTCGTAATTGTAATAACTAGTGTCTCCATTGACGCGTTAACAGCGCGTTCCCTAGCAACATATATGTCACTTTATATATGGATGTCAAATCATGCTTGTGAGTAAAACTTTTATTTTATTAATTTAATATATTTTTATGTATTATTTTAAAATATATTATCATACTGCACTTCTTTGCTATATAAACTATAAGTGTGCCAAGTTTCATGCTTTTCCGTCTGCGTAATTTTCGTAAAAAGGGGTACAAAGTTTTTGCTTCGCGTATTAATATATAGATAAGTTACTTTATAACACATTCTAACACTAAAACTACTTAACCAATTATCGTAAAACTTTGTACACATATTTCTAAAGGTTTTAAAAAGGGCATAGGAGTATCCTATTTTTTTTTTATGAAAATTTAATTTTTTTTTTTCATTTAAAATTTATTTAAAATAAATATTTTAGCAGATGTTTGTTTATTAAAAAAAATTGAAAATGTTAGTTACATTCTTCTTCACATTCCACAGCCTTCAAATTAACGCATATACGCACTATTCAGTATGTAGTATGGACTGTCGTCAACGCGAGAGACGCCGTGGGTGGGTGGTGATTAAATTAAAATATTTAACTTAATTTGAATATGTATATTATTAAACATGACATTTTCTACATTTTTGAACTCCCAGAAATTTTTAAATTAAATATATCCTTAAAAATATAATAAATATTTGATAAACAATAAAAGTAAGAAACAAGAATATTCTGTAACTTACGTAACAAGTTTACCGCAGAAAGTGCGGAAGTTGCGTAGAAAATATAGAACTGAACACAAAAAGCTTAAAAAGCTTTCAAAGCTTTAGAACGCTCGAAGTAGATTACGAGAAAACAAAGAGAAACAAACGGGAACAAGAAATTTGTAATAAGCTTAGTGGTAACTGTATATTTATTAATATATATTTTGTATATAGGTTTTTGATAAATGATTAATATTCTTTTTTTGTTTTTTTTTCGCTTGATGCTTCTCTCATAGCAAGCTAGAGAGAACCTAGTGTCAAGGCATTCATTTCTCCGCTCTCCGCCCGACATCGATACTGAGCGAACTTGAGTGACTGTATTCGAACACCCACTTTGTCTTACTAGAGTGGTACAATAAAAATAAAATGAATATAAACATTTCCCTGAGTGGGAATCGAACCCGCAACCAATCGTGTTTACAGTCATTGCTGTCCTACAACGCAATGATTGCCTCCATGAATAATTATGATTAACGTGTTGTGAGAAAACAAATTATTTGATACGCCTTTTGTTACTTAACCACATGATTATAGTATTGGTAAATTAATTAAAATAAATTTCATAATATTACATTCCTCCTATACGAGCTGAACTAAAAATTAGAATGAGCCAAGCTCGATGGCTCAATAGCGGTATATGAATGTCTTTCTTTGTTCTACTGTAGCTATTTAATCTTCGGAATTGTGTGTGGCAGGCAAAAACAATTGTCCATTGTAGACGAATCGCGTGTGGAAAAGAAATTCCAAGTCTTATAAGACAGGTAAAAGAGATATATTTTTAATTATAAACATTATTTAAGCTGGAATCGAATCCACAACTATTACAAATACGGCCATAAAGTTGGTAATATTAAATAAATTAAAACTTTACTCACCGCTTCTTTGTCCTCCTGCGATTTGGGATACAGCGTAACGTTCAGCACAATTTCTCCTAAGTCCTGGGTAGGTTTGTTTGGATCTCTAAGGCATAGAACTAAGTCTTGTGACCTGCCTAACTCTAAAGCTGTTAGGTCTAAGTGACAGGAACCCATGAAGTCATCTTGTAGACCCCAGTCGTAGTCGAAAACCTGTAAAATATGTTCTTTATAAAGAATTAGAAAGAATTAAATTTGGTAGAGTCTGTCGTGGCACAAGGAAATGTCGTAGATTTTTCATACCCCTAAGAGAGAGAGAGAGAGAGAAATATTCCATACCCCTAACTTACTTTAAAATACATTTTTGTCTTGTATTTAAGCCTAAACATTTATCGTGGCGCAGTGAACGTCTGACTGTAAACGCGATTGACTATGGGTTCGAATCCCGCTCGAACGAATGATATTTAAATCATTTCTCAACACGCTTCTAAAGCGCGGCGTTGAGATCCGTCACTTAAAATGTAATGTCTCGGATTGAGGCGATGCCCGGCGGAGTTTCTTGACACTAGGATTTGCTATGCAGGATAAACGTAACGCAGGCTTAAAAAGTTAAATAAAAACAATCTTATGTCACTTTTTATCACATTATTTCTTGACTGTCGAAATTGTTTACAAGTAAGGCGCTATACCAATTTATTCTCAAAAGACAGCTCATTTCCTTTCGTAAAGACGCAAAATGTCGACAAACAAATATTTAAAATTCGTATCGAGTACAATTCTCATTTGGACGTAGTTTCATGAGTTTCGCTATTTTTTATAATGAAATTTTGCCTTTGACATTAATAAAAATGTATAAAAACTTTTTAGTTAAAGCATTGTTTCTAAAATTGAAAGTTTTAAACGTTTTTTTGGTCTTTATATCACTATATAAACTTTTTTTGTTATTATTTGTCGTTAAATAAATTAAAAAAATGTCTGTCTGTCTGTATGTCCTTTAGCAAAGTTGTTATACATGAGCCCACGAAGGTTTCTGAGTAGATACGACCAATTTTCGACAGTTGGCGCCACACATTCTTTTTTAATTTAACAAAATCAATGAAATTACTCAATATTATTTGAATATATGATAGTGTCTTTCCTTCAAATTTATTTTTGGTAGCGTAGCAACGCGCGCAGGGTACAGCTAGTTTAACATAAAATAACTTAAAGAAAAATTGTAATAACTTTAGTAGAAAATTTTGTAAAATTTATTTACTGAAAACAAACTTTTTCAATTATAACTTCAATCTTCACTCTGACGGAGACAGCAATTCGTACTTTTAATTTCTTTTAAAAATACAATTAATTGAATTTGCTTAATTATAATGGTGTAATTCTAGATCCATCTAGAGATAATTGGAAAAAAGTAAAAGAACTTATCTCATTAAGACCCTACTCAATAGGCTCGTACGATCCAGTAAGCGCTGGTTCAGACGAAGTTTATATAAGTTTTTTTGTGTTAATTAGTTAACATATAAATATATCTAGAGTATACGTTTATATTAAATGCTTTCATTCAAAGTATTTTATGTATGTAATATTCGTAATAGTTATTATTTGTTTTGGTATAGACAAATTAGATATTTAATATATATTTTGATCAATTTTTGTTTTTAATTTTTGAAGCACTATTGTCTGTTATTCTTCCAACGTTTTTTTTAATTCAAGCTTGTTGCTCTAAGATGTGAATTTCAACCTACGTTAGACCTTGGTTACCAATAATCAAAATATTCTTTTCTATAATGATTTAAATAGAATTGTTTATACTTTTTACTCCTAAAAATTCAATTATGATACATAGACACTTATTAAGTTATCTTTTTCAACAAAACAAGAACTTCGATATACGTAAATAATATACAAATATTTTTTGAAAATTTAGAAATTTATATTTTTTCAGTCTTAGACAGTGGGATATAATTTATCTTTCCAGAGTCTACATCGTGAAAATGCTTGTACTTTGAATATACAACCATTGCAATTAGATACTCCTCTACGGCGCGACACGGTATTTGTTTATTAAATGAATATTAAGGTCATTTATAAAATAAAAAAAAGAGAGTTAGAGAAAGTGAATCTAGTAGCATGACCATATACTTCTTGCCACAAATCGAGACATGACTTGTTACTATCTCTTATTTACCGATCAATCCTCCTTCGTGTGTTCTCCATACAATGTGACATTAGCGAAGTGATTTGTTTCACATGGCACGTTAGAAGCGCCACAATTAAACCACTGAACTGAACTGAGACGTGACATGTCCGGCGAAATTCAACGCTGCGCTTTTACTAGAGCGTGATAAGTGAAAATATTTTATATATAATACATTTCCTGAGTTGGGATGACATAACTATTGCGCTTACAGCCAGACGTTAAAAATAATTTATGTTATCTATATATAAGTACGTGAAGCAAAAACTTGGTACCCCTTTTTATGAAAATCACGTGGACGGAGAAGAATGAAATTTGGCATGATTATAGTTAATGTAGAGAAGTAGAGCAGAATGCAAATATTTTTTGTAAATAATGCATAAAAGTATATTAAATTAATAAAATAAATATTACCTACACTACCATGGTTTGATATCCATGTTTATATAAAGTGACATGTACATTCCTAAAGATAACACGTTGTTAACGCGTCAACGGAACTGAAACTAAACTAGCGTATATAAATTTATATTTACCTTCAATTGTACTGGCAGAAAGGGATCCTCTATAGGAACAGTAAAACATTCATCCCAGACTGGATTAAGGTCGCGATACACTATCCTTGACTTGTGTAACAATCTACCTCCAGCTTTAAACTTCACGTACGGATCACTGGTGCCTGACAACAATCCTGGTTTTGGGACCCCACAAAATGCGTTATTAGACAAAGTAAGAAGCAAAAATAATAGAAATAAAGCTTACAACTTCAAAGGTATGGGGTACTACTTACTACAAATTTTTCGTTTTGCCAATGAAGTTAAGACAGTCACTAGTTATACCAATTATTTTTTTATTTATATATTATAGTTTTTTACTTTTTTTATTCTTTTTTGAACATTATTTTACAATCAAATACTAATTTTAGGGTTATTTTTGAATATTTTTTTCATATATCAATACGATGTACTGTTGTACAATTAAGTTATCAAATCCAATCGGTAAAAATATAATAATAGGGTACTATAATTCCGTTAAACATTAAATTTTGAATAATAAATTTGTAGCTTATAAAACAATCTAAACTACACTATAACTACCAAAATTAAATACAGAAAAGATAAGGTGTTCAAAAACAATATTTAAAAATGCAAAATCTAAAGGATTTACTAAAAGCAAAAGCCTAAAATAAATGCAATTAAAATATAACAGTGCCAAGTAAAATTAAAAATATTTAATTTATCTGTATGTGTATGTGTGTGTCAATAATACATACGATAGTTTCTAGTTCACTACACCGTTTATTTCATCTGACTCTTCTTTATCGAGGATCAAATCTGAATTGGTATTCGTGAGTAAGTTGGTAAGTCGACTTGCATATGCGTTTTTTTTTATATTAGTGAACGTCAGGATAGTTTTATTTATAGGGTGTTTAAATAAAAAAAAATGAAAAGTCAGACACTTTCCAGAAAAAAGTGCTTATTAATTTAAAAATTTACAGACAAAACTTAAACTGAAAAATGACTAATTTGAACTTTGAACTGTCTCGACATTTTCACGTATTTATTCTATAATATTAGTAAATGAAACGTTAATTCTTTTGGAAATTAAGTGAAAGTGACGTTAATTCTTTTGAGATTTAGCTTTTTTTAGCTTAACCGTTAAATTTTTTTTTTCTTCTATGACATGTCTGTAATAACGCTAATAAGGATTCACTACAAATGTGTTCACATATTTTTATACGTTTCTTTTTTCTACCATATCAAATAAAAATAAATCCACGTGTTGTTACTAGTATTAGTTCTGCAATTCCATACATTTTTTAAATGAAAATTAATCTTTATAGTTGAATATCACTTACATAGGTAGAATTTGTACGCAGAAAGTTGACCTCATACTTGAACAGAGATAGTAAATTGTATTCTGAAAACTGTCGTAACCTCTAAAAGTTATGTTGGGAACTTCACAATTTTGCATGCTATAATAATTTCTTACTTTGCACAAATTGAATTTAAGCGAAGAAAATATTTTATGTATCTAAGGGAAATATTATACTTACTTATATAACTTCTATGTAAGTATATATTTGCAGTTTTTGAAAAACGGTAATATATTTATAACTTTGTCTTTTATTACAGATCGTGTTGAATATTTATCATAGTTAAATCATACATACTGTATTAGAAAGCAATTTATTTTAAATAATTAATACCATAAGCATGATTATTTTAATCATTTTTGGATACCCTTAACAATTCAAAGAAATGATATAATCACGATTTTATTCCAATTATTTTTTGTGTTATTTTAATAGCCAATAATAAAAAAAATATGTATTTTAATATTTTTTTTTTAAGCAGAATTTTGCATACACGTGACTTTTTTAATTTAGCGTTTCAGTGCCGGTGTAGCATTTGCCTACGTGAGTGTAGTGTGAAGTGTTCAAGTGGATAATGTTAGTAGACTTACCATTTTTATCCATCGCTATAAGACTTTGACCTCTTTTTAAATGTATTCTAAGTTGAAAGAAAGAATATTGTCTTAATTGCTGCTCCCTTAATTTCTGGCCTTCGTCTGGTTCCTGAGAATACAAAGATGTCTTTAGTTTCCTTTGTTTTAAAAAAAAATCAATTTCTTAAGCGTGGAAATATATAAAGTATACTGTGTTCCATTTAATTTACTTAGTCTTAGATATATATATATATATATATATATATATATATATATATATATATATATATATATATATATATATATATGTATATATATTTTATTAGCAGGGTATTATTATTATTAGCAGGGTAGGTAGAAGGAACTAGTGTACATAGTGTTAAGACACTGCATCCCAATTGAGACATTGCGTGAGTGGTGGAACTCAACGCCGCGCTTTGCCTAGTTACCAGAGCGAAGAAATGAAAATACTAAATATTGTGTGAATGAGTGGGAATCGAACCCAGAACATGTCGCGTTTACAGTATATACACGCTTGTGCCTCTGCGCCAAGGCTGGCCTCATATATAGCGTTTTATTTTAGTCATTCGACAACATAAACATTGTATGTACGTATATAAATATTAATAATGAACCTACAGTCATAACAACGAATCAAGACAATACAAGGTTCATAGAATCAGATAGAATAATAACGAAAATTTTTAAAATATTTTAAACACGTGTTCATGATTTTATATATTATTATTGTTTTTTTATTTAAATGCCAAAATATATATTTTTGATATTTCCTTTCTTCCGAAGCAAGTATTATTTTAAAATAGCACTCGGGCTGCTCGTTATACTCCCAACACCTTCAGGAAATTAAACGCAACGTCTTCAAAAGCACAAAAGCAATTTATGTTAAATTATAAGATACTCAACACCCGAGTAAGAAAAAAGCCATTGTGGCGCAGTGAGAAAGCATCTGACTGTTAACGCGATTGGTTATAGATTCGATTTCCACTTGAGGAAAATAATAATTAAGTTATTAACATTTCTCCGTCCCAGAAAGACAAAGTGCGACGTTGAGTTCCGCCACTTGGCACGCAATATCTGGATGTAGGTATGTAGGTGGAAAACGGTGAACAGGGTGTCTTGAGACTTGGTTCTCTCTGACTATCCTGCTATGGGACAAAAAGCGTGAAGCTTCTTTGAATAAAAAAAAAAGATAAGCATGAAAACATTTCTAAAACGAAGACGACAGCCATTTTATGTTACTTTCAAAGTTTGATTGATGACAACGTTTATTTTCTGTTGACATCTAAGGGTCCAGATGTGTCAAAATATGGTCGCCTATTATGCTAATTTGAATGACATTTCTACATTATAAATTAATAGCCTTCCGCCCGCGGCTTTGCCCGCGGTTATATCGCGCGATATGATAAGGAGTATCCTATAGTCTTTCCCAAGGTCTAGACTATTTGTCAAAATTGATTAAGTGGTTTATGTGTCAAAGTTGTAAGCAGTTAAACAATCTTACATGATTTTATGTTTGACAATAAGGAACTTCCATAAAACTTTCATCCCCTATTTCTACCCCCTCTATCATTTTTTTCGCGATAAAAAGTATCCTATGTCCTTTCCCAAGTTCATCTTTATACCGAATTTCATCAAAATTGGTTCAGTGGATTAGGCGTAAAAGCGTAACAGACAGATAGACAGACAGACAGAGTTACTTTCGAATTTATAATATTAGTAAGGATTATGACATAGATTGTACCTATATAGATTGTACCTTCTGTCCTTTACACATTGCGTGCCATGTCATCTATATACGAGTGCCAGTAACATTTCCCTGGGGGCCATGGCACTCATGCATGGTGCCAAGGTATGTTACATACGTAGCCAAGGCATATGTATTAGATTGCCAGCATGAGAATTTTATATGAAAATTTTTTGAGAAATGAGATTTTTTTTTTAAATATGATGAAAGAAGGCGTTGACGGAACCACCAAGTACAACGTGATAAGTACAACGCACACGTCTATACAACACACAAACAACGTATGCATTGAAAATTAAAAACGTGGTAATGATGATGTGCTTTTTGAATATCTTTATAGTATATATTTACTTATAGCATATATTTGTCCAGGTTAAGGAAAATATTTCGAACTTGAATAATTTCCCAACTGTGCCAAAATGGCGGAAATAAATTTAACATTCAATTTCAAAATTTTAAAAGAAGTTTGGCGAGTAAGTTGTCTTCTTCTTTATAGTACTTAATGGCGAACTAAAGTCGTTTAAAGCTAACGATGTAACTTAAAGGTTCCCGTAACTACTAGAATTTGCATACTACTAGTTTTACAAATTGAAGTACAATTACTTAATTAAGTAAATTAAAATAATTTAAAATCAAGTACATTAAGTAAAAAAACTATTTAGTGATACGCAGTGCCGTAGGCCGCAGTGTCGCGGTTTCCAGCGGATAGTGGAGGACAGAGTGTCTTGACACTAGATTCTTTCCGACTACTCCGATATGTGGAAATAGTGTGAAGCTGACTTTGTATTTTCAATTGCTAGCTTCAAAGTTTGGATATTACTAGAAACACTCCGGGCCTGAACTTACAACCTTCATTTATAATCAAACACTTACATACACATACACGTAAATACCATACGATGGGGTCCTAATCGTAGTACAAACACATAACATGGAAAAATAACTATTTCAGTTGCTCTAAAGTCATATATTTTATTTTTTCTTCCATAGCCGGATAGTTAGAGAGACCTAAACTAGGTCTTATTCTTTTCTCCACTTTTCGACCGAATACAAGTCATTGTATGCTGAGTGATAGCACTCCACGCTGTGCTTTTGCTACCAGGCGGGGAAATGAAAATATAAATATCATATATATTATAAGGCAAAGCGCGGCGTTGAGTTCCGCCACTCAGCACGCAATGCCTGAATTCGACAGAAAGTGGGAACTGAGTATCTTAACACCCTCTTGTTCCCTCTGCCTACCTTGCTATATGCGCGATACAGCGTGAAGCTCTTTAAGTATGTATAAATATCATTCCCCTGAGTGTGCATCAAACCCACAACCATTCGCTTTTACAGTTGGATGTTGTTCCACAGCGCCACAATGTCAAATGGTGGTCCTAAAGTAAGATCACTTAATGCTATAGAGTGCTTAGATAAGAATACCAACTTGCATTTACATACAAATGCGACTATAAATACTCTTTATACCCTAGCGTTTATTGCAAAATATTATTATATATTCCAGGCACCGTCCAATGTAATACGTTGTTAGGTTGTTAGTATTCTTCCTGCGTACTTCCTTATCGATTTCATCTTTGCTGTATCAACGCTGTTCTTTGGACATAATATTTTATGAATAAAATTTATATCGATGTTTTGAAAGTGCTCTCATAGATAATTTCTCGCTACGTTGTCTATATGTAACGGTTTTTGGTTAGTTTAAAACTATGGTTGTTAGTTTAATAAGTCAGTGTATGGCGTTGAGTTACGTCACTCGTTAATTTGAGAGTTTATGGTAGAGTAATAAGTTCATTATGTTCTCTGCAGCTATCTAAGTATGGAACATACATTGAAACTGTAATATCAGTGAAACAACTTCGTTGCAGCTAAGTGTTATGCACAATTTTATTTATGAGTATAAAGACTTCTATTACACGGTAATAGTTGTAATTAGGTAATAGCACTCATACAGTAGTATAATTTTAATACACAGTACAGCGTTTCGTTCCTAAATTACGTTTTTTATCGACTACTATACTATTTTGATTAAAGTCAAAACAGATTCTATATTTATTTAAAATACAAGTCCCAGCGGAAAGAGAAATTAAAGTATGAAATTATTTGTATGGAACAAATAATTTGGAGTTTTAAATGACTAACTTATAAAAGTGTAAAAATAAATTATTTTCCGATATTTCTAGTATATTTATGTAAAAGTCGGTAATATAATATGCTAATTTTGCGTACAAACAGTTTTAGCTTAAAATGATAAACTGTAAAATATTGAAATTGAATTAAAATACCATAAAAATATGGATAATATAGTAACATAAGTATCAAATTACCAAATTCAGTAGTTCAGCGGACGGTCGCAAGATGTGCGCTGGAGTACCGGAAGTTGACGGCACTGGATCTATAGAGGCTTGCCGCGTCACTGATGAATCTAGAACAATGATAAATATCATTAAGCTTTTTATATTAAAAATATTTAGTCTTACTAAGTGAACCAATTTTGATGATTCTTTTTTTATATGATAGCTAGTACTTCTGATGTAATCCCATTTAAATTTAATTAAGATCAGACGAGCAGTTTTTGAGATGTTTGTAATAATTGGACTATTTAGTACATTTTCTTTGAAGTCAGTTATCTTTTTTGTTGAATTTTTTATTATAGTTGGCTTACCAACTTAGTATATTTATTGTCACTCAAATATATAGTGCTAGTAGTAAATTGTACCATATAGAATTGTTCTTTATAGAGCAAGCCGGCTTCCAAGTTAGGTAGCAAGTTAGAACGCTAGACACCTGTGTTCAAAGTTACTGAAAAAAGAAACCAATAAAATTGTGGAAAGTTAACAAACTAACCTTCAACAATTTTGCAAATTATTATATATATAATACCTCATTTGTTTTCTATGTCGGTACTTGTTAAATTCAGTATTTTTTTACTTTTTACCTATAAATGTTTAAATGCAATATAATATAACACCTATAAGTTAACACCTGTCGTGGTGCAGAAGCACAAGTGTGAGACTGTAAGCGCGACAGGTTGTGGGTTCGATCCCCACTCCAGGAAATGTAAAAGGTTAGTATTTTCATTTCCTGGGTTTGGTAACAAAGCAAAGCGTGGCGTTGAGTTCCGCCACTCGGCACGCAATGCCTCAATTCGGTGGAAAGTGGGGAGTGTCTTAACTCTAGGTTCCCTCTACCTACTCTTTTATATGTGATGGATGGATACAAAGTGAAACTAAAAAAATTAATAAATCATCTGTAAAATTTATCACCAAGAAATATTTCAGTACCATGCATGAATAATTAGATAAATCGAAAATGCATATACTTCAGTGCAGACATTTTTAACTGCTAGTTTTTTCCGTAAATTTTATTTTCATGTTATTAATATATATTTTACTTATTTTTTTAGTCCTTTATTTTCTCTATAAATAAAGCAAACCAAAATGCATATTAAAATTTGAAAAATTATACTTCCAAGTCGCATTATCAACCTATTCTTTTCTAGTAAGAATATTATACTTCAGCAGCGCCATTAAAGGCTTGGTATAACTTAATCATTGAATGTAGCGGGCATTAGGGCGTGCGAGTGTACCACCCACGTGACGCAGGGCGGACATATCTAACTGCCAATAGCACGCGAAGTTTACGATTTCATTTTATAAAAAGTTTGTGTTATATATATATATATATATATATATATATATATACTTTTTACATGAAACAATATTATAGTTATCTTTTTTTTGGTTTCACGCTGTATCCCGCACATAGCAGGATAGGGAACCACAGAACCTAGTGTTAAGACTCTCCGTTCCGTTTTAACATTTTCGTTTCCCACTTTTCGCAAAGGCATTGTGTGCGGAGTGGCGGAACTAAACGCCGCGCTTGGCCTTATTACCAAAGCGAGGAAATGAAAATATTAAATATTATTATTAAATATTATTTAATATTTTAACCCACAACCCACAGAAATATTATATTTTATATTTTACTCTATTATTTTTTATATACAGTTCAAGAGGGGTTGGGTGGGGTTCTTAATTCTACTGTAATTTTTTAATTTGTTACGACATAACTTTTTACTGGGTAAATTAATTGTTCAGATTCTTTAGATAATAGCTAGTGTCTCTGACTTAGTCTCAGTTCATTTATATTTGGTTCAGATATGACGAGTACTTCTTGAGGTATTCGTAATAATGTTACTTTCAAGAGCTTTTCATTGGATTGGATGGATACATAGCTTCACGCTGTATCCCGCATATAGCAGGGTAGGCAGAGGGAACCTAGTGTTAAAACACTCCGTTCCCCACTATAATCTTGATTATTACGATATCTATTGAACATATCGAAATATCATAAGACGATTTATATTTTTGTCTATTTTAATCATATTCGTATCTCAAAACGTTTAAATAGTTTTTGGATGCACTACATTTTGTGAACAAAATGTTATATAACATATTATAAACAAATTGAGTATTGTTTTTCCTTATTAAAAGCAGCGAGACAAACAATATTATTTTTCATTACTAATTGCATTACTTTGTTCCACCTCTATATAAATTGAAATAAAGTAACGAAGTCATTTGCCTCCCTACTATTTCTAACTATTATCCTCAAAAGATACACTTGGCATAGGATGTAATGTTTATGTAAGTACCAGTATCCCCGTTGACACTTAAAATACTCTTCCCCTTAGCAACACATGGTAAAATGTTTAATATATATCAGTAATTTAATATTATTCCTCGTGTGTTATTATGACAAATATAGATTTTCTGCACTTCTTCTCCATATCTACATATAAATAAGTGAAGCAAAAATTTTGTACCCCTTTTTACGAAAATTACGCGTACGAAGGAGCATGAAATTTGGCACACTTATAGTTTATATAGAGAAGGAGCGCAGAATGCTAATATTTTTTTTTAAATAATACATAAAAAGTATAAATTAATAAAATAAATGTTACACACACTACCATGGTTTGACATCCGTGCTTATACAAAGTGACATATACATTACTAAAGACAACGCGTTATTAACGCGTCAACGGGGACGCTAGTAAACTTTAACTACGCCAAATTTCATACCTCCATCTGTATTATTTTTGTAAAAAGAGTAAATAAATAATAACTAAAGTAGTGTTAATATTATATTTATTCGCATTTTAAAACACCCTTCAAAAGTACTTTGAAATTGAGTTCTGACGGTTTAACCTACATCAAACATTGAAAGCAATTTCGCCTTTATCGTTTTTACGACTTCAACCATTACTGGAGGTAGCGATTGAATATTTTGATAGCAATTTATTCCTCGACTTGTAGTTATGAATGGTTTTAGTAAGTAATCGTTAGCTTATATAAAAGTTTGTTTTTAACAAAAATATATACATTTCACGGCATTGAGTTCCGCCACTTAACTTATGTGTCGAATTCGGGTGGCGAAAGGAGTGTCTTGACATTTTTTTTTCTTAGGTTCAGGGAGAACTTGCCATATGAGATAAAGCGTGAAGTTGCATTTTATATATAGATTTTGAAGTTATTTTTAATATTTACATCAGGTGAGAACCGAACCTGACAGTATAAGCGTTATAATGGGTTTTTATAAGTATTATTGCTCGACTAATAACAAATTTTATGCAAACATTTGTGTAACAATATCACTTTGCTGCCTAAAACTTCTCAAAAGCTCTTTAATCTCCGACATTTTCAAGCGTCATGAACAACTATTGTATTGTATTGTTGTGCCTAATCGAAATGGTAATGTGAATGAATATAGAAGATGTAGTACTTCTACTATAATATATCTTATTTTTAAAAACACATTATTAGAAAAATGAAAATTTTATATAATATTTAGAATTTTCATTTCGTGGGTTTGGTAACAAGGCAAAGCGCAGCGCTGAGTTCCGCCACTCACCACGCAATGCCACAATCCGGCGAAAAGTGGAGAACGGATTTGTTGAGAGAGAACGCACTAGGTTCATCATCATCTTAACACTAGGTTCTCAGGTTCACTCTGCCTACTATATGAGACATACAGCGTGAAGCTAAAAAAAACAGAAAACAATATTAACTCAATATTAAAGTTATCCACGTAACACAACTTACCCTCCCTCTTACGGAAGAGGCGCATCATCCGCCACTTCCTGACTGCCGTCTTAAGTTTCTTCATCAGCAAACAGTTCACAAAAGCACTTATCACTCTGTGACGCCATACTGAGCACATTTATTTATTATGTGTTTTTATTTTATACACTGTTTTTTTAATGTCTTTGTCAAGTTCAATTAATTGAAAGAAAATATTTTAAGCTATATAAATAAATAATAAATAATCTTTTTATGAATATAGTTACCATATTAAGTAATTTAGTATTTATGTTGACTATATTTATGATTATATAATAGAAATTGTAAGTATTGTAAGGTAGAAACATAACCTAGCAAACGTGGGATCGACCGACTACTGTGAAAGCTTCTTCTTCAGTTTTACTGGCGCAATACTTTGCTTAGTGTGTCGAAGTATATAAGTACTATATTCTAAGTATGTGGTAGGTAAATATACTGGGAATTAAAGGTATTTTATTAGCGTGGCGTTAATACATCAGTGTTATTATCTATGTATGTATGTATGTATGTATGTATGTATTAGTGAATGTATGTATGTATTAGTGAATGTGGCGAAATATATTATTTCATATGAACGATAATGATTGAGGAATAAATATTAATATTATTTATTAGCTTATATCGAAATATTATTTGTGTTATTAAATTTAATACTCAATTTTAAATGGTGGATAATTAAGGAAAATATATCTTCCTTATATTAGTATGATATAAATAAATGATAAATAAGGGGGTTCGATTCCCTGTCCAGGAAAATATTACATATTTATAATTTATGTATTTTCATTTCCTCGCTCTGGTCACAAGGCAAAGCGCGGCGTCGAGTTCCGCCACTCAACACACATTGCCTCATGAACGGAAATATTAAAAAGAAATCGGTATTTCTTAACACTAGATTCTCAGATTCAATCTGCCTACCTTGATATGCGTAGGATACAGAAAAAGGATGAAAAAATAAATTAAGTAAGCCCTGCTCTATCGTGTTCTTTGCATAACATACAAAAAAATCATATTTAAAACGGATACATACATATGTATCTCCATTATCTCTTTTATAGTTTGTCCTTGACACATAGCAGGAAGTTCCTGCTAATGTATAATTTATATGATAAGAGTTTGGTCAAAACAACACAATATTTTACTATATTTAGTGCAGTTGTAACGCGATTGAAATCTAATTTACAATTATTATAATAGACTTTATTAATTTATCTGTTACATTTTATTATTATCAGATAAATAACGTGGACACAAAAATTTCCATCACTTATGTACTAATTATCACTTGATTCTTTATTAGTGATATACGTTTATGTATAACATTTTTCCGATACTGAGTGACAGACAGACAGGCACAGTTGAAATTACTTGGTGTAAAAGTTAAAATTTGACGTGGAGCTGTACGAGGGCGCTAAGAAAACTTTTCTCAAAATTCCAACGGGAATGTAAATCAATAAAATGATCCACCAAACGAAATTATAATAAAAAGGAATGAGCTAGTCATAAAGTTCGAACGATCAAACGATCGAAGTTGAAGGCGACAATTTTTGGTTTTATATAATACTAGAGTTCCCGTTGACGCGGTAATAACGCGTCCTAGCAACGTATGTATATATCACTTTGTATAAACATGGATGTCAAACCATGGTAGTGTGTGTAATTTTACATTTATTTTGTTAATTTAATAATGCATAAATATTATTTAAAAAAATATTAGCATTCTACACTCTCTCTCTATATAAGCTATAAGTGTGCCAAGTTTCATGCTCCTGCGTCCGCGTAATGTTTGCAAAAAGGGGTACAACGTTAATATCCTAATGTAAGATATTAAATTCTAGTCATAAGCAATGTAAATTGACTATATTTATATCTACAATTATATATGACTAAATTTATCTTCTAAGTTAAGCAAGTTTTATAACAACAATAAAATAATAAATGATGTACAAAAGAATCGTAACGTTCTAATAACAAAACTCAGTTACCCCATTTATTATACGTTCGTATTTTGGCAGATAATAAGAACGGGAGAATCTTGGATTGGTGAGAGTAAACAACAACTTTTAACGTTGATTGCTTTTCGTAGAGTCAACACGAAGAAACTTTTGCAAATATTTTCATTTGTAAGTCTACGAGTATTAAGTTACTGACTTATTCATTGAATAATATTCCTATACTTTTGTTGTTTTTACTATTTTTTATATTAATCAAAAAATTCGAAGTCAGTCGTGGCGCTGAGACAAATACGTGCGACTGGTAGTGTGTTCGATTCGATTCAGGAAATGAAAATATTGAGTATTTATAATAATTTATATTTAATATTTTCATTTCCTCGCTCTGGTAACAAAACAAACCGCGTCGTTGAGTTTCATTACTCAGCACGCAATGCTTATTAGATGCAATCTTAATAGAACAGAGTGTCTTAACACTATGTTCTCAGGTTGCTATATGTGAGATACAGCGTGAGGCTAAAAAAATTAAAGAATTAATGTTGTAGTTGCTGATTTTGCGTTTGACAAAACAATTCATAACAGAAGAGTTTAACAAGCTTTAACTATTATTTTAGTTAGTCAATGTGGGTCAAACTTTATACGCTAAATTTTACCAACTTCCCAGTGTCCGGTTGAGTTGAAATTTGGAATATAGCTTAAATTCTGATGACAATGCTATTATTTTATAATTAGTATTACTGTTAATCCAATATGGTCGCTGCGAAATGGCGGAATACATGTTTTTTAATAGTCTAGCGTATTTATATTAAATGATGGGCTTAATTTGTAGTAAGCATAATGAGAAAAAGCTTACTTTTTAAGGTCTTTTAGCTGCACACTGCATCCATCATGCATGTGGCTGGGTAGACAGAGGCAACCAGAGAACCTAGTGTTAAGACACTCCGCTTTCTTTAACATTTCCGTTCTCAATTTTCTGCCGAATTGAGGTTTCTTAATTAATATGAACGTTTTTAATAACTATTTATAAACATAGTATATTAAAAAATATATATTGACACAGAGAAGAAAAGAAGAAACTCTTTAGCAATCTATGGATTCATCGTTCGGCTGCAGGGCCCCTCGCGTAGAGAGAGGATTTTCGAGAAAGCCTGGGACTTACGACTCAAGTGTAGGTTTAAGGGGCCCCTTTAAAATGCACATTAACGTTCACACCCACTGTCCGGCATCCTCTCTCTACCTAACCATATACTAATCTAGCGACGGTGTAAATAACATACGTAAAATTCCACTTTTAATAAACATTTTTCTTCAAAAATGTTAAAGATACAAAAACAAAGGGAGAAATTCGCATTAATGTTCGTGCAATAAAAGCTAAATGAATCATAAAGCCGCGTGGATACGCCCTTGTATTTTTTCTCATAGCATTTTTATTCAAGAGCACTCGTGAAAAGATGCTTGTGGTCGTCATTTTAGATTTACTTCAAGCCTTTTGTAAGTTCAAGGGCGGATCTTTTTAAACGATACAGGTGTATATGTACGGTCAGACGAATAGACATATTAAAAAAATTAAATTAAATATTTTTTTTATATAATAAGTTTTACTAACTTTGGGGAAATCATTTTAACTAAATTTAAATGTGATTGTGTTTACTTTTTGAAATTCAATTTTACTAAAGTATTTTCTATACAATTATGATTTGTGACATTTCAATTGAACATTGATTATAGAAGGAAACTTGTCATCACCACGATAGTGTACACTATTTATTTTAAGACCTATTTAGTAAATTAAAGTAGTCTTCTTCTTCTTTTTCATCTTGGTATTTATCCCGGCTAGCCAGGGTCTGCCTTCCTGCTCAATCTACTCCACTTTGCTCGATCTTGAACATCACGAGTGGTTAGTCCATTGGCTCTCAGTACATTAAAGTAGTATGTGGTTATAAATAAATAAAAATATTTAAAATTTTAACATGAAAAGAAAATCAACTTCTAAGAAAATGAACTAAAAAGTATAATTATTACGAATAATTCAAAAACTACTTATCAGATGTTAACTAAATTTAAATGGCACCACAAAAAAAGTATTAGCTATCACGTAAAAAAGAATTATTAAAATAGGTTCACCCAGTAAAAAATATTATGCGGTAGCACACAAAGAAATAAGTATAAAAATCAATTATTAATTTTGGTCTTCTCATAACAATCGAAAGTAGAATATAAATGGAAGATAAAAAAGGCAAAAAATTGATTCTCAAAGCTACTGAGCTTAAAGCTCCCTCGAGGGAGAGCCATAAAACGGATGTGTAATAATTTCACGAGTCACTCATTCGTTACTTGGTATGATTAAAACATAGCCTAGACTAGAGTGACTGAAAATACTGAAATATCATGTGACAGTTTTAACGAAACAACAATTATTAATTTGTTACAACGTAAAAAGTTTACATGTATGAATATATGTTTTGCCCTTTACTATAGGTATGACGTAATAAACTTAGAAAAGATTATATAAACAAAAAAAGTATGTTTTCACTTACAGACAAAACAATTTTAGACACAGAAAATAAATATTTAAGAAATTAAGTACTCTCTTAGTAGTAAGTAAAAAGTTATGAAAATATTAGAACAATCATAATAATATATTGCCTATTGTTTAAAAAAGTAGCGCGTATCGTGGCGTAGTGAGGCAGCACTAATTGTAAACGTCAGTAAATGCGGGTTCATTCCCGTTCGGAGAAATGACATTTAACTTATTTTCATTTCCTTGCTCTGACAAAATAAAGCGCGGCGTTGAGGACCAAATTTACTAAATTAGGAGAGAATGCCTTGTTGAAGCGGAAATAAGTGTATAATAGTATCAGGTGGACAATATTTTCGAAAATTATGTGAGTAGTCCTAAGTTTCAGCTGAATTAGGAATAGGAATTGAAAACACCCTGAAATAACACTAACTAGCCTCAACGGACCACTACTTAACAGGCAATGTCTCGAATTTGGGTGGAAAGATGAAGATGAACTGTCTTGACACTAGGTTAAGCTATGCGAGAAAAGGCGCAAAGTTGTTGACATAAAAATAATAATAAGCTTTTTGTGTAGTTATTTCAGCAAGAAAGTTTTTGAGCTTCACGGCGCACGGAGTGTCTTGACAATATGTTCTCTTTGACTGCGTAAAGCTTTTAACGTATAAAGCTTAAATGATACAGCCGATAATATAACACAGGCTATGGCTACCAAATATTTATAATTTGCGAGCAAATATCAGAACATTTCGTTCAAGGTTTTATTGTATCATATGTGATTTCTTTTACGAGTATATGAAACAATTTGTTTTATGTCATATTATTTATACGCGGCGCGCGACGAGCGACGTATGTAAGTAACATTTTGATGGCATAAATGATTTGACAGACAAAAGACAACTTAATTATTTCCCTTTGACTTGACCTTGAGTCAAGGTTATGAATTCGTTTTTCACTGTGTAGAAGATTTTTTTGAATTGAATGCTTTTTTTCGTATAGCAAGGTAGTCTAGAGAGATATTGTCGAGACATTCCGTTCACTTCACTCTCATCATTATTCCGCTCGAAATAGAGATATTAAGTTTTAGAACTAGAACTCAACGACTCGCAGTGTATTAATATAATGATTCCGACTATTCTGAGTAGGAATCGAATCCACAAACGTTGTCCCACTGCGCCATGACGGCCTCTAATCAATATTATATTAAATTCTAGATTTATGTAACAATTTTTATCATATTTTTTTTATTTATATTTGAATGTTTTTAATCAATTTTCGCACATATATTTAAAAAGTACCCGCACTTGCTTTTTCAAATGTAATTCAAAAAAGGAAACATTAAAACAAAACTTTCTAAGACAATTTTAATTAACATAGAACAACATTTAATGATAAAACTTTGGCATTGTAGCACAAACATTGACCTACATACCCGAATACGGCCAACTAGCACCAACTTCTAAAGGAAACGCCACAAATCGCAGGGGATCTGTAATTCTGTATGACCTAAAAGATATATTTTTGCTACTAAAGGAAAAAATGTGTAATAATTCGGTTAAATTTTCGAATATATACGTTTATTTTAGCATCACATTTTTATTTAGAAAATTGCGACTTTTTAAAAGATTTTTTGCTGGCATTTTTACACCATATATTTACATACAGTTGTGGCGCTAAAGCACAAGCGTACGACTGTAAACACGACTGGTTGTGGGTTCGAATCCCACTCCAGATAATGAAAATATTAAATAGTATTTTCATTTCCTTGTTATAGTGACAAGGCAAAGCGCGACGTTGAGTTTTGCCACTCAGCACGCAATGCCTCAATTCGGTGGAAAGTGGGGTACGGAAATCTTAAGGGAACGGAGGGTCTTGACGTTAGGTTCTCAGGGAATAGGAGGGAACCTCTACCTATGTGCGAAATACAATGATAAAAAAAAATACACAAGTTGGAACATGTGTATTTTGTAGATTAGTTATTATTCTTTTCACTTTCTGCAATTTTAGATTTTTAAAGTATTTCAAATTAGAAATTTGAACTCAAAATCGTAGAGTTATGTTAGTCATATTATAAAGACCGCCGAATTGTAAACTATTGTTATCTATGTAATAAATTTTCATGTAACAAAAACAAGGCAATAAAATGTAACATAATAAAAGATAGCTCTAGTTGGAACATGTGGATATATCGCGCTGCCTATTTTTTATGTTGATTCTAATCAATATGATTGAAAGCTCAATTTGCCACTAGGTTGCTCTCTACTTCGAAAAATAAGAAGTAAATTTATAGAGTAATGATAATATTTATTATATCATTTTCTAGCGCTATTTAATTTTTTTTTTAACTTCACACTGTATCCCGCATATAGCAGGGTAGGCAGAGGGAACCTGAGAACCTAGTGTTAAGACACTCCGTTCTCTTACAAGAATTCCGTTCCCCACTTTCCGCCAAATTGAGGTATTGCGTGTTGAGTGGCGGGACTCAACGCCGCGCTTTGAATATTGTAATATTACTAAAAGAAATAAATTTAAAAAATAAATTAATTTAGCATGCTTAAAATGATTTTCTGGTCAAGCTGGTCGTCCTGACAAGGAATGAGGTGCATTCTATAAAAATTTTGTGCAGTCATTGGTTCCGGACACGTGTACCAATACACAAACAAATCGGATTACAAGAAGTCAAGGTCAAGTCAAGTAAGGGTAAAAAAATAATTTAATTAAAGTTTTTTCACCATACTTGATAGATAGGTAATTTTTTTTTAGCTTCTCGCTGTATCCCGCATATAGCAGGGTAGGCAGAAGGAACCTGAGAACCTAGTGTTAAGGCACTCCGTTCCCCATTTTTCGCCGAATTGAGGCATTGCGTGCTGAGTAGCGGAACTCAACACCGCGCTTTGCCTTACTACCAAACCCAGGAGATGAAAATATTAAACTTTTACATTTCCTGGAGAGGGAATCAAACCCACAACCTGTCGCGTTTACAGTCAAACGCTTGTGACACTGCGCCACGACAGGCATCTACAAGGAGTTTTGGATAGATAGTTAAAAACAAAAAATAAGCTATAAAAATAAGCTTCCAGCTGAAATATTAGTATGATAACTAATGTTGTTTTAATGTTGAATAAACATATACATATAATCGTATATAATTTAAATACATATTATAACAACCAATCCAATTTAAAAGTACTGGCCAGAGCAAAAAAATAAAGATATTTTTTAATAATCTTTTAATTATAAAAACACTCGTTTGTTTTTTAGACATAATAAAAACATTGCACGAATATTTGTTTTACATCAATACCCAAGGCAACAATCGCGTGTTTCACTTTACAATACTAATCCCCTGAGTGTACATATATGTTGTGTGTAGGGGACAAAAACACATTTAAGGGTTGCTATTTTTTACCGTAAAAGTCTATTATTTTAATTTAGCCGCCATTGTGGCACAATTGGGACTGAGTAACGCGATATTTGCAAATTAAGATTAAAAGATTAAAAAAAACAGGATATCAATTCTTCTGTATTTTTTATGTGTGTTATCCTTATAACTATTTACTGAGTGAACTTTAATAAGCTATTCCAATTTAAAATTATATCATAAAAGGCCGGAGCAAAAAATAAATAAATAAAATAAAAGCAATAAATGGTACAATTGGGACTCAGTGACGTGATGTTTGCAAATTAAAATGTGAAAATTTTGTAACCGACTTTGAAAAAGGAGGTTATTAATTTGAGTATATTTTTTATATGCGTTCTATAACATTTTACTGGGAAAACCAATTTGATAATTCTTTTTTTTAAAGAATAGCTAATATTTCTGATATCTTTAAAAATCTTAAACTAGTAGTTTTTGAGTTATTTGTAATTATTGTACTTTTTAGAGAATTTTCATTAAAGTTCTTTTCCTTTTTTGTTAAAGACTTAATTATTACTTACCATGCTCTCTTCCCTGTTTAGTATTAGCCTTAAGTTGTTCTTTTACACAACGTCTCTAAATTACCGTAAAAAAACTGACACTTTCGTGCATAATACGTAAAAATAAAAATTAACATAGTTATATAATAAATTATTTATTTAAATTTATATAAGCAAGATAAATAAATAAGATTGTATCATCCACCCCTAATTTTCTCGTGTGGAAAACACATAAGAATCAAGCGAGTAAACTACATTCATACGTAAGTAACTCAGCTGACGTAAAAACCACCTTCGTAACAGTAAAACGTTGCTAGATTAAATAATTTAGTAATTTCTTTCCTGCCTACAATGCTTAAAGATAGCTGAAGGGACAGAAATGTTTTATTAGACACGCGATATCGCTACGTATGAGCAATTGTTATTGTTGTGTCCATATTTAGTAATGTAAGTCATTTACATTCATTGTTACTAAGTTACTGATAATAGATTAGAATAAGTATATTTTTCTTTTAGCAGCTGCATGATTTTCCCGCATAGAAAGTTGTGCAGAGACTTATGTCAAGATCCAAGTCCGTTTCCCATTTTCCGCCATAATTCGAGACATTGCCTGTTATTTGGCGGAACTAAACGCCGCGCTTTGTCTTGTCAGAGCAGAGTAATGAATACTATTTATCATTGCCCTGAATAGGAATTGAATCGACAACCAAAAGGCACGGTTCCACTTTGCCACGATAACCTCTAGCCTTAATAAGTATATCGTTATTTTTTTTTATTTAAAATTTTGAAACGCTATCGTAGAGTAGCTACAAAAGACATGACATGCTTAAATGTGACACCTGAGGTTTTAAATCCACTCAGAGGAATAGAAAATAATTTAAAATTATTTCTCAAGCTTTTTTAGTTGCTTTGCTTATTAAAATGAGCGAAAAGAGTGAAACACAGATATCCTAGGTTCTTTTTGCGCACCATTGTAATATGCTAGGATATAAAAACAAAAGTAAATTCACGCATCCACCACATTTCACCACTCAAGCAAAGATTTTCGAAGAAGAAGCGTTACTTCATTTAAGAACACTTGAGCTTCTTTTCTGAGAAGAATTTGAATATTTTAATAATCACGTACTATTGAGAGATGTTAGCGACAACAATGACTTACAAAATAACTTACTTATATATATTGTTAAATTAATTCACATATCATCTACCTTTACTTACCATCTACTACTAACAAAACGAAAAAAATTAATGCAGTATTTTCATAACGGTAGTTTGGTGTAACTTGCAATCAAGATTTTGACAAAAAGAGAAAGCTGACATGAAATAAAATGCATTAAAAAGTAAAATTGTTATGAATAACTTAAAAACTATACGTCAGATCTTAACTAAATTTTAATGGGACATCAGAAGCAATAGCTGTCATATAAAAAATCATAAAAATTAGTACACTCAGTAAAAAATTATGCGGTAACACACATAAAAACTACAGTCTAATCGATAACCTGCTCATTTTTGACGCTATTTAAAAATAATAATTCCTACAATACCAGTATTATCTGCGTTAATCGCAATTAGAAAACCAGACATCTCTACGTTTACGGTTTGCTTGTCTTCTGTGTTTGTTTTAAGTGAATACTATAAAGTTACTTAGATAAAATTAGCTGGTATGCGAATTAAGGTATATGCGATTTTTTTAATAATAATAAAATAAGCTGTTACAAAAGACATTTAATGTACACTTTATATAGTATATTCTGTTATAAATGACTAGCTTTCCGCCCGCGGCTTCGCCCGCGTGAAATTCGGTTATATCGCGCGATATGATAAGAAGTATCCTATAGTCTTTCCCAAGGTCTAGACTATTTGTCAAAATTGGTTAAGTGGTTTATGTGGTGAAGTTGTAAACAGTTAAACAATCTTACATGATTTTATGTTTGACAATAAGGAACTTCCATACAAACTTTCATCCCCTATTTCAACCCCCTCTATCATTTTTTTCGCTATAAAAAGTATCCTATGTCCTTTCCCAAGTTTAGTTCTATCTTCATACCGAATTTTATCAAAATCGGTTCTGTAGTTTAGGCGTGAAAGCGTAACAGACAGACAGACAGACAGACAGACAGACAGACAGAGTTAATTTCGCATTTATAATATTAGTAAGGATTACTTATGTCTTTTTAGCTTCCCGTTTTTGTAATATGGATTTACTTTGTATTGACTGATTAAACTCTGTAAGAAGTAACTATATTGCATAATCTAGAATAGAATATTTGTAAAAACGATTTTTTCTGTCATATTTATTAAATAAATTCAAGCAATAACGTTCATTAGAGTCATAACGTTCCCTGAAACCTGTAGCGGGGTAGTCAGAGAGAGAGCCTGAAACCTGTAGTTCTTATAATTTGTTCATGTTCAAACATAATTAATTAACGAAGTAAAGTTGCTCAAGTAGCCCTAGATGCACTACATTCATAATGATACTTTATTTCTCTTAAAATTTATTATTTTTAATATTATTTATAAACTCGTCTCGTCATTTTGACTGCCATTTTATCTTCAATATTCATTGGGATAACACTAGAATGTGCATAAATTGACATTTGGTATAATATACTAAACTAATTTTAAGTTCATACTTCCCTCGCATGAACTAATAACATCTGTTCAAAGTTTTAAAGCAATCTATCAAAGGAAGTTCTATATAAATTTAACCACCCCTTCCTACCCTTACTGTCTGTAATTTCAGGTAATCACCTCTTAAACGTCGTCTTTAGTAGAAAATCAATATACTTTAAAAGTTTGATCGATAGCAGTCTGGGCTTGCCGTCGGATGAGTGAGTCAATCGTGATGGTGTCTCTTTTATTAATAAGATAAATAGATAACGAAATATCAATACGACTATTTTAATAAGTAAAAATGTACAAAATTTCTCAGTTGAGTTCCTACCTACCTACCTAACTTCACGCTTAATTCCTAGCGGAGTAGTCAGAGAGAACGAACGAAAGTGTTAACCGAGGTCTCCCCTTACCTCTCTTGCCGCTCACCTTTGCTTCATATATCTTTCTAACCATTCTTTCATCACTCATCCTCTGAAGGTGCCCAAACACCTGAGCACGTTCTTCTTCATTCATTCTATAACATTCTCGCTTATACCTGTCGGTCTAGATATCTCTTCGTTGCGGATTCGGTCAGCCAAACTGACTTCGCATATTCTCCGAAGAGATCGCATCTCTACATCCTTCATCTTTCTTTCGTTTTTCTTTTGACAGTTCAGTTCAGTTCTTTAAATTTCTCAGTGTTTTGGACAGGCAGATACACAAAGATGTCAATCTAAATATTTCATCCATTCCGAAACAGTGAAGGCCGGAAGGAATTATATAGTTATAATAATAGCTAAGTTACCTAAATTTGAATATAACGTTAAGGAATCTCTTTTTACAAAATAAATATTTTTTATAATAAAAATACATTAAATTAATATAGTACACACTGTGAAGTGTTTCGCATTCATTTTGTATATAGTGTCATATGTTGTTAAGGCCCACATATTTTACTCGTCAATAGTTAGACCCAACAATAACGGCAAACAAATTTGATGACATCGTATGTCTATTGAAAAGCAGCGTATACCATATTACAACAGGGTACAAAGCGAATTCAACGCTCGTAGAAAGAAAGGCATTGTGTTAAAAGACAATACTGAATCTTCAGTCTTTGGTAAAACTACGACTATTATAATCTACGCTTGAAGCATAGCAAATAATATAGCGAAATATATAGTGAAGTCTGCGATGTATAGCGAAATAAATGTAAATTGTATTTTACCACATAAAGTATAGTACTTTTATACTGATGTCAAAGTCAAATAATTTTATTCAAAATAAGAAGTTACAAGCTTCATTTATTGAACGTCATAATTTACCACCAGTTCACTAAATTACATGACCCAGCCTGAGAAGAACCAGCGCAAGAAACTCAACATGACTTTTTTTTTCATCACAGATATTTATTAGTGACAATGTTACCTTTGAAATAGACTGGAGCGAGCATTTTATTCCCAAGGCATGTTATCATTTAGATAAATCACAAATTAGGTAATAACCTTTAACACACAAACGTCTTTTCACAATTTTTTTAAATTGTGAAATGGAAAGTTCTCGGGCGTTTTCTGGGATCCTATTGTAAAAGCATACACACTGTCCCATAAAACAATTGCGGACTCGATGCAATCGAGCTGCAGGCGACAGAGGTATGCAGGGACTGTAGCGTTTGGCGCTCCCTTCTCTCTGGCTACCCCGCTAGAGATAAAACGTGAAGTTAGGTACCTACCTAACTTACCTACCTAGGTAAATAGTTTTATTGATTCCCCATTCTTACTTCAAGAAATATTATTTAACCGTAAGAGTTTTTACCTCGCTTTTAAGCAACGTTTTCAACTTTTGAATCAAAATGAATAAATAAATATATTTATCATATTATAATTTTCTATAACTAACGAACAAAATGAAAAATATATATTTAAAAAATGGTTACACAACCACTACATCATAACCCTAGTTTAGATAGATATACAATATTCGCTTCTGTCACTCAACGCGAAAAATGAATAGTAAAGTGATGTGACACTTTTGTAAAATATGTATTGGAAAGCTGCACCTAAAAAGGTTTGATGTCTATTAGAGATTTAGCAAAAGAATATTATGTTTTATTAATAAATCTAACACGGAAAAAAAACGTTTATTTAAAATATAAGTATACGTATGTCAAAGTACTAACAAGTTTTTTTTTACTGATCAAAGGAGGCAAACGAGGAGTTGTAAATGCGCTGCCAGCCTGGGAGGTAAATGAAAAGGAAGGAGACAGTGTAGTAGCTACGGCGTCATGTTATGTCATAGGAACCACCACATTCTGGGAAAAGAATAGGTGGGGATAAGGAAAACCTGGCTACAATGTCATCGACAATTTGCATACGTATCCGAATCCAGTGACGAAAAAATATTTTTAAAGCATGAACCTGATGTTCATGATAGGACAGATGGAGAGAATGAATAACAAGAAACTTAAGCGTGTTCCTTAGTTTATTTTTTCATATTCCATTAAAAAATATATTTACATAATTATAGTAACTATTATTATTTGTTATTTTACTAACCATAATGAGTCAATGTCACTTGAATAAAGAATTATTATTATAAATATATTATTATTATTATTATAGTCAAGGTGAAGTTTAATTATGTAGTAATAATAAATAAATGAAATTTAAAAAATCAAGAATCATCTATGATCTTGTCATTAATTAACGTCAGGAGTGTTCATAAGTCGATTTCGTCGGCAATATAATCTATATATAGAAAACATAGATTAAAAATATATACAATGCAAATGCACTTCACTCCTACACACTCGACACTCCTTTGATGGTTTATGGTAATTATGAATTCAAATCCCACTGAAAGTAATAGAATATCTTACAATACTTACCTCTATTATAGTCTGCTAGACAAAATGCAGCTTTGAATTTATAAATTACCAAAAACAAGAGAACGAACGATATTTATACAATAACTTAATTAGTAGCCAACTCCATCTCACTATATTTATAGTAGATACCTAAAAATTACACGTAAGACGCACAAGGTACTAAGGTAGGTCCGGTTTTCAAATTGCGATATTAACACTGTGATGAAAGTGGAGTTTTTATTCTTAATGTTCATATTTATACACATTATATTCTTCTTGCTTTTTTATTTTCGTTGTCAGCATCAGTGTAGGAAGATTTAGAAATATCCGCTACCCTAAGATTACTGCATTGTATGCCGCAATTTTAGTCATACCAGAACGAAATACAAACTTATGTAAAAAGTCATATACGAGTACATATATTTCGCCGGGAGTCATAAAATGAGATAAAACGATGGAAATACCCAAGTACAGTATTTTTTAATTATAATTAATAGTACACAAAAGCAGTAGTTGTCGTAGCTCAAGTTTTTACTTATTTAGCTTTAATACTAAATAACTTCAAATGCATATATGTATGGTTGTAATTATCGTAAATATACCACGCCCTCGCAATAAAGCTCAATCGAAGAATAAAGGATGCTTACTGCTAGACGGTTCACTATAAACTGAATCTTCGCTTTAACGAGGACAACTTGAGAATTTATTTGAAAATCTTCGTATCTTCGTAGCACACTTGTCTTCGTGCTTTAATACAATTGTACCTTTTTTTAATTTTTAAAAGATATGTATATGCAATGTACTCAAAACTCAGTTCATTTCGTTAGTGACTTTCAAATGACCACTTAATGTTTTTGGTTTCATGAATCTCCTACATATCGATAATATAATATAGATAGAATCGATTTCTTAATAAATTTTAACTATGTAGAAAAGCGGACTTATTACTAAGTGATATTATAGGGTAGGCAAAGAAAACATAGTGTTGATACTCTCTATTTTCCTCTTTTCGCCAAATTTAGTTTTATATATTTGGCATAGAAAAAGTGTGGTATCAATTTATGCATCTAATAAGCGTTTTGATGCAAACAAAAATGTAAATTCTAATTAGGTACCAATACGTACTCATATATTAAAATTATGCATATATTTCATTTTTGTTATTTTTTCGTCAAAAAAAAAGCCTATTTACATGGAGTTATATTCGTATGTGCAACATCAGCTCTATACGTTGGTACATATATTGTATTAGTTTTACAAACTCCGATCGATATTTTGCGACAAATTCATTCCCTTAACAGAGCGTTGCACATGATTGATGATCACTTTTTGATTTACTGCAGGTAGGCTCATAGATATGGACTTCAGGGCCACACTTTCGATTTAATAAAATGTAGTAGCTTTGTGTTGTAAAATTTTGACTTAACTTTTTTTTGATTTTATTCCGCACTCAGCAGGGTAGGCAGAGCGAACTAGAGAACCTAATGTAAGACACTCCGTTCTCTGCTTATGAGGACTTAATTTTGAAAGAATATTAATCATAATTCACCGTAAAAGTGAAAATTGTACAATATTTTGATACTTTTTTGATAGTAATTTAAGTAAAATTAAGTTGAATTTAATCTAAGTTAAGAAATCATTTAGCAAAAACCCTAACAAATTAAAATTAAATAATTAAACAAATTAAATTAAAGTAACAGTTGGTTTTCAAAGAGACATTTTTGAGAAAAAAATAATTAAATGAACTCTCTTAAATGAAATCTGATTAGCATTTTAGGCGTTTCATTTTATAAAAGTAACAAAGTTGATCAGTAAAATACGTTACCACGTTTTACAAAAGTGTATGCCATTAACATGGTAGAGTGTAATATTTTTTTATTAATTTAATATATTTCTAATTCATTAATATAAAATTATTACTACAATTTTTTTTTAAATAAATTATTGCCAATTTTAATACTCATATTATTTTCGTAAAAATGAGCCCAAAGATTTTCCTTCAATTATTAATATATTGAAGATCAAGTGAAATATTTATTCTCAGATTGATCTCTAATTAGCTTCACGCTGTATCTCGTATAAAGCAGGATAAGCAGAGGGAACTTGAGAACCTAGTGTCTCCGCAGGATTGGGGGACTGCGTGCGGTGGCGGAAATCAACGCCGCGCTTGAAAATTGGAAATCAACGGCCTTGTTATCAGACCCAGGAAATGAAAGTTATATATTGACATAATATCTCTTTGGAGATATTATGTCAAATTTATATAAAACTTTTACGTTACATCCGAAACTGCTAAGTAATAAGAGTTCCTTGAAAAGTATATGGGAGCACAAAAAGAGGATTTCTTAAAATTTCTACGAACTATGAACGAGAGTGAATGGAACTTTATTTTTTACAATCATAACTAAAAAGGAATGATAAAAGGAAAAGATCATAAAATATATGCAAACGTAGTTGCGGGCGACAAATAGATTATAAATTAGTCAATATTTCAGACACGTCCCAGAAGCACCCAGACGTCTATCTAAACCAATTTATATTTAGAAAAATATTAATAAATTGATATGATAAGCTAAGTTGAACATCAAGCTTAAAAATATTGAAAATTTTATATTTTTTGGAATTTTCTTTAGTAGCAGTAACCTTAGTTACTAAGCTTAACAAGTAATTATCTTCAAGCATCTCGAGCATTTCCGTTCAATTAAAAAAAATATAGGCATTTTTTTTTAGAATCGTATAAAAATAAATGAAAGTGTCAGAATTCGAACCTGCGCCTCTGGGATCCGTCCAAGCGTTCTAACAAATAATCTATACATTCTTATCGATTGACTTCGAAATTATTTAAATTATTTTATGCTTGTTATAATTTATTTTTGTTGTTAGCATATTATTTCTAAGACATTATACACTGACGTAACTGAATATCATCGTTAATCTCACCATATTGAAATGCAAAATATGAATAGAAAAACATAAATACTTCCCCGAGAGGGTTCTAAGCTTATGTAGGCTCCGAATTGGGCCACAGTTGTATCTAAATATTTTTGAATATCATTTATAGCCCTGTAACTTTTATTTTATGAAAACAAAATACGATATTTACTGACAACTGATAACACGCACATGTTGTCAGTTGTCAGTCACTGTTGTCAATTATCCTAAAATTGAATTAATATATATTACACAATTGCATGTAATATCAGCTTTAACTAGTTTATAAATTCATGACACAGGAAGATAGACATAATTGCAATTTCGTTCAGAATTTAATCTCAACGCATTTCAATTTTAATTTTAACTATTTGTCTGACAGCAGTATGTGTACGAATTGAATTATTATCTCACGTAGACCATCTACGAAAGAGCTACGAACTATAGGTATTTATTTTTAAGCAATTTTTGGCAATAAATGATAGACGAAGAGAGCGTAGATATTGCGTTTTGCACTTTCCATATATCTAGAACTATATATATGTATGACTAGCTGAATCTCGCGTCTTCGTTTGACAAAATTGAAAATATGAAATCTCATTTTTTCCAGTTTTCGTAAGAATTTCAAGAAATACCATTTTAGAGTTCGTGTAAACTCTTCAAAAAGCCTTCATGCCAAATTTTAGTTTTTTATGGCGAGTAGTATCGCCTCTATGTTTCCTGTCAGTCACTCAGTAACGCAAGCGTTTTTTATATATAGCTCCAACAATATAAATCGTTAAATTGGGATATAAATGAAATAAAGTCCTCAGCGAGAGCTTTGTAAATAGTTAAAGCATAGAAATATACGTAATAACGTAATATTAATTCATGTGTAAGGACTCGAGCTCAATAATATTTTAATTAGTACAAAATTATTTATTAATTTAATAAAACATACAGTCAGAGGAACGATACAGCAGGTAAATATGCAAGCAAGATTATTTTCTTTCCTTATATTATTTAGTTATAAAGATTAGGGATATTTTATTTAAAGAATTTATTTGTTATAAGTGGATAAAAAAATAAATAAATGGTGTATCTGTACACTACTAAATATTTTTAAAAAATAATAATAGAAATATTATTTCTAAAAGAAATGCTTTGTTTTATATAGATATAAAATAAAAATTCACTAATAAAATTATTTTAATAAGAGGAAAATCAAAAAAATCTCAAACCGTAATTATAATCATAAAAACCTTAAATACTTATACAAAAAAATATTTTAAAAAGAAAAAATCTGTTTCAAGCAATAGAAGCTTCAAACGAGTATAAATATGTTAATCCCATAAGGCTCAGCTCACTTAAAAACAACAGCGGTTTTTGGCATCACATTTTAGAGACAAAAATTGATTTTCACAATAAAATATCACTAGAATATTCTAAAACACTGCATCCTTTCACATTTTTATTTAATAATAAATATAATTTTATTCACTTGTCACGTTAATGTAAGCGTCAGTGCCACAGATAATACAGATTCGAATGAACGTAAACCGCGGGAAAAATAACAGATTATAAATGCACGCGTCCTCCTCCCGCGGAGTGTGGTGGCCTACTGAAGTAAGGGTGAAGTAAAGGGTCGCTTCTGTACGTATTGGCAGTGTTTTACAAACGTTTGTAGATTATTTGTAGGCAAAAATGTGTGACAATAATTATAATTTTAAAAATAAACGAGTTTTTTTTTGTAAGATTGTGAATTGAAAAATGACTTGAGTATTTTCTCTCATTATCGGTACGCAAGTCCATAATCAATTAGCTATTTAAATATAGTTTTTTGTATTTAATACTTTTTGTGGGCACTTTTTCATTTGATTGGTTGAAATCCTGAAAACTCAGTCTAACCAGATAAAAAAACATAATAAAATTCCATTTCAGCCTACAACATAGGGCATATATTTTATTAGTTTCACGTCATAACGGGATTACTATATTGTTTCGAAATGAAACACAATATCTAAAGTAGCCGCTAATAATAGCAATTAGGAAATAATTACCTTTGCCGCTCTAGTTACACGATACAATTATGTACTAATATATTAGATGGCATTAAATAATGCTGACAGCTCTCAGCGACCAAAATGCATATTAGCCTTATTAAATGTTCAATGAAATTATTAATTTATATTTTATACCTTTTCCCTCATATCAGAAAAATTAGCAATCTAGTATCAAGACACTTCGTTCTTCCATTTTACGTCAGAAGTCAAGATATTGCGCTATGCATGGTAGAACTCAACGCCGGGCTTAATCTTTGTTAGAGAGGAAATGAAAATAATTTAAATATAATCATTCCTCAGAGTGAGAATCAAACCCACAACCAATCCCGTCTATTGTCAGAAACAGCCCCACTGCGCTTCGATGTACTCAATTGATTTATCAATATTGTCGCTTAAAGGTATTTAAATAGCAAAGTATTTTATTATAATAGATACATATTACATGAACCTAAACTTGAACAGGTCATTTGCTTAATTTTTTAAACATTTACTTTTTACTTGGTCTGTCACGCAAAATTAACAAAAACGTAGGTTGAAACAACACAGTAAAAATAAACGTGATTATTAATTAATTTTTGTGCGACGCGGGTCAAAAGCCTCATTAAAATGTATGGAGGATACAACATCCTATCCAAGAATGTTTCATATGGATTTAAAAAGGTATATTTTATTTCATCTTTATTATAAAAAACACTGATTATGTATTCTATTCATTCTCTTATATAGCAGTTGCATAAAGTTATTTATGAGTGTAATATATAACTTGACGCCTGTCGTGGCGCAGAGGCACAAGTGTACGACTGTAAACGCGATAGGTTGTGGGTTCGAAGCCCACTCCAGGAAAATGAATTTTTCATTTTCTGGTTTTGCTAACAAGGCAAAGCGCGGCGTTGAATTCCGCCACTCAGCACGCAATGCCTCAATTCGGCGAAAAGTGGGGAACGGAGTGTCTTAACACTAAGTTCCCTCTGCCTACCCTGCTACATGAAGGATACAGCGTGAAGCTATGTATGTATGTACTATATTAATGCGCGAAGGAAAAGGCTTTGACTTCTTTACCAAAATTAAGCGGACGAGGGAATATAAAATTTGCTTGGGGAAAGAGTCCAAAATGGTGATAGTTTTTATACTATAAGAAGAAATGCATTAAATTAACAACTTAATAAATATTCGATTTATTTCAGCGTCAAGGGGTACTAGTGATAATAATTTTGTGTTCTTTTCTGTGTTCATTTTTTTTTGTTAAATTTTATAATACTTTACACTTATAAATAGAGGAACAGAATTTATATACTTGGTTACAAACAAATCAATTTTACATATAGATATGTAAAGAGAAGAGTTAGCGAACATGTTGGCTGTGGTGTATATATAACCTATTTGCATTTGCCTACTCAGCTATTTAGTGCCAATTACCTCATAATAAACAGACAGAAAATGATAATAGAGAGTTCTATTAGCTGCTATATAATTCAGAATATGTGTGAGAGTATAAATAAAAACTGATTTCGTATACATATATCCCGTTGTCATTTTTTTATGATTTTATTCTCTTTTCACTTTTTCTCTCTTTCTGATAATAAAAGGCACGAACATGTGTCTGTATCTTTTCATAGCTTTTCCTGGATTACTAGTTTTATTTTTATATTTTTCTTCTGTAATTTAAACTATGCTTCAAACTAAGATATAATCGTCTAAGTGTACTCGTATATACTCCCTATCAGAGGCATAAAACATGGAATCGAAACGAGGAATCAAAACGTTTTGGTTGCCTTTTTCTATCTAACTAAATTAAAATATTTTTTGTTCATTAAAAAGTACTTGACAAAATAAGTAGAACCATATTTCAATTGCTTAAAATGTCGAGGCAACGTTATCGTTAAGCTTAATGGTGCGGAGTCTATCCTGGCCTGGAATAAAATTTTAAATGAGCTTTTTTGGCATTTTAAGGGAAATGCTATATTTTTTAAAAACCTACATATTTTTGTGAAATATTTGCTCTTTAACTACAAGTTTACAACCAAAATATGCTGCAAATAAAGCATGTAATTAGCGTAATCGTTATTCATTTGGGGTTATTTAATAAAGGTATATTTATATTAAAAAATATAAAGAGGTCGTAAGAAATAGAGAACATATAGAGAAATTTATTTCTTCAACAAATTCATGGATTTAGCGAAATATTAGAAATGTTGAAAGAGAATGGAGTGTCTTAGCCACTAGGTTCTCTGGTTCCCTCTACCTACCCCGCTATATGCAGGATACAGCGTGAAGTGAAAAAAAAATTAGATTTTTAATACATATATACAGTCCTACAGTAAAAGATCAAATAAGTTAATTTTATAACTTAACATCTTAAAAATGTATTTATTTGAAGTGTAATCTACCTAATAAGAAATTAAGATATACATATAACGCGATATATAGCAGCTCCAAACTCTAATCTAATGATGCAAGGCAAGACAATGTCAAATTTAATGGACTTAAATCCCTTATATATCCTTTGAAAAATTAATAGATGTCGAAAACAGTTTTAACTTTACTTATCAATTTTGACGAAGCTTGCTTGTGAAGTTGAGTTGTCAAGTCAGAACTATTTACTTTGGACAAGGACGCGGAAGTACGTTCCTGGAATACAAAATAAAGTAAATAAAGGGAGACGCCATCTTGGTTCAGTTAAGAAGTGTTTGACTGTACAGGAAATGGCTGTCGAGAGACCGTTTAGGTCATTATTTAACAATAAAACAGCTTCATGCTTTGTCCTGCATAGCAGGATAGTCAAAGTGAACCTGGTGTCAACACACTCCGTTCGTCCTTATCCGCCCGAATTCGAGATAATACGTGTTAAATGGCGGAACTCAATGCCGCAAAATATCTTATGTAGCGGTATGAACATAATTTAAATATAATCTTTCTCCCTAGTGGGAATCGAACCTACACAATTAAATTCGTTAAGAGTTCCAGTTTCCAGTTCGCTGTTCCACTGCGCCAGGATGGCCACTATTATTTATTATTTAGATAATAATTATTAAATTGCTATCAATTAATTAAAAAATATTTAGCTAGTCAAAGCGCCGAGTTTAATTTGGCCGCTTAACAAAAGCTAGAGCTAAAACAGTATAAAACAGTGAACGAAGTGTCAAATATTCACATAATATTCTTTGTATAACGTTTTTTTTATTTTTATTTTTTAACAGATTTAAAAAAGAGGAGGTTGTCAATTCGACTGAATTCTATGTCTTACAGCATATTTTTTTACTGCGTGAACCGATTCTGATGATTCTTTTAATGTTATAGCTAATAAGAATAGAAGAAGATTGGACGGGTAGTTTTTGAATTACTCTTAAAGATTTTATTTTAATTTCACGCAGTATCCCGTATAGCAGGGTAGGCAGAGGGGACCTAGTGTTAAGACACTCCGTTCCCCACTTTCCGCCGAATTGAGGCATTGTGTGCTGAGTAGCGGAACTCAACGCAGAGGGAACCTGAGAACCTCGTGTTAAGACACTCCGTTCAGTTCCCCACTTTCCCGTGGATTAATTTTAATTATTTTAAATAGGTTCTCTTTTGTTATTCTTTTTATAAGACAGGTTTGCAGACAACTTTTATGTGCAGTTGTCTCTTAGATACGTCGCAATTGCATTTCAATGAAAAGAGGGAAGTAGTAACGAGAAAATTGTGTGAATCGAATTGTTTGCCGACCGGTGCCTCAATTCTTCTTTCATATCCATGAAAAAGAGATATATTTTATCGTGATCTCTCATAGAGTTTTCTTCTTATATTTGTATTTATATGAGACATAATGCTGTCGAGTCGAATCGAGTATAATATTTATGTTTGAACTACCATTTTTTTTCTTTCTACTTCAGACAAACCTACAATGCATCTATTATTATTATTTAATATAATGTTTGTGTTTTACTTTACGTATGTTTAAAATGATATTTTATTAAAGATTATTTGTGTTTATATGTCCTTACAGTAATAATTTTGTTCTCATGTAGAAAATATAATATAGATTTTATTGCCATATTCTCATTTATACAGCGGTTAAACACAAACCACAGACAGAATATATGTAAGTTTAATAAATATAATTTAAATTGATTTATACGTCAAGAATAACGTTAAAAATTGTAAGCCAGTGAAAATATGTTTATATTTATAACACGTATATGTGGGTGATTTCCAGTCCTTGTTAAAAAAAGTGCAGCCGCTTGTTACGCAACGTGCATAAATGAGTGAAAAGTGCAGAATGGAGTTACGTACGTCTAACAGGACAGAACCTCTGTTTTATCTTTTGGATCTTTTTCCTTTTTAAAAAAGAAGATTTTCTCTTTACTCCTTCCGGAATCTACATTTGTGAAGTTATCAAATTTTCAGCGAAAATTCTTACAAATTATTTATTACATATAGTCTATGTGATATTCTGATGTATAAGCTGTAACATAGCATAGCTGTGAAGTTTCACGTGAGATTTACTACATCATGCTCATATTAGTAAGGTTCACTATGCGATTAGTATATTTTTACATGAAAAATCAATAAACATAGGTCCGCACAAATCAGACAATCTTTGTCATTTATAATTAAATTTATAATTAAAAGTTACTAAATCTACAACCAAAAATTACTTATCTTATATGAAACAAAATAGATATTACCTTACGATTATTTTTATTTATTATGAATAATTGCAATAATATATTTTTTAAATCATTATTTAGGATTGTGACAACCGTGAAGGGGCGGATTAATGTTTCCTTATTCACAGACTCAAAATAACCGCTCGTATCAATTGACCCTTTTGTACAAACAAAAGGTCACATGTAATAGAGAAGCTTAGCATAAGGAAGGTCTCACCGAAATCCGTCTCAACGAAAACGACTGTATTTAAAAATATTGAAATGTTCTACGTCTGCGCATATTCCTATACAGATGCTAGGCCGATTTTGATGAAATTTTCTGTCTTTATGCTAGTTCATAAAACACAAAATTTAATCAAAAATTTGTTCATAAGGAAACTATATTTAATATATTTTTGACAAAAATTACGATACGACAGAGTCCTCCTGCTAATCTTAAAAGCTGAAATTTAATAGTCACTGATTAAAAGTTTTCCTTAAAGAACGAAAAAACAGAAAACGGCACTCGTTTTTCTTTTTTGTTTTTATGTATATACCTCTTTTATTTTATACCTCATTTATTTCTCTCTCTGGTAAGGTAAAAGGAGTGGTTTTTTTATATCACCGTAGAAAGTAGAGAGCAGAATAATATTTTTCTTTATTTCTCTCTCTGGTAATATAGGAGGTAGGAGCGAAAACAAACAGCTTCACGTTTTGTTCCGCATAGCTGGGTAGTCAGAGTGAACCTAGTGTCAACACACTCGGTTCGCCACTTCCCTCCTGAATTCGAGTCATTGCGTGTTAAGAGGTGGAACTCAACGCCGTAGTTTGCCTTGCCAGAGCGGAGCAAAACAATTAATTTCAATATTTTTATTCCTCCAAAGCAGAATCGAACCCATAACCAATAGAGCTTACAATCAGACGTTATCCCACTGCGCCACGATAGCCTCAATATATAAATGTGAAATATTTTACCAAATTTCCTTTCTATTCCGCTAGCGTAGTCACATGGTCGCGTTCGTTAAATTGACACGCCCCAGAGACGCTAGGACGTTATGTAATCCAAGGAAATACGCAATGTGCTTAATGCTTCAATTATTTATGACAGTACTAGTACGTGACAGCTAAAACCATATGGTCCAAAATATTGGTAAGAAATTAATTATAATCATTTAAATCCTGTATACTCGGAATATTAGGGGTACAATAAATACAATAATTAGGATTTTATGAAAAAAAAAAACTGACTTCAAGTAGAATGCACAAAAAATTAATATATTACGAATAACTCAAAAACTACTCGTCAGATCTCGTCTAAATTTCTTAAAAAGCACTAGCTGTCATATAAAAAAAAATCACTTAAATTGGGTCACCCAGTGATAACACACATTAAAAAAATACAGTCGAATAGATAACCTCATTTTTTTAACCTTTATCATATAGTCCCAGAACAAATGATTTACTTATTTTATTTTTCTTTTTGTCAAAATATTAACATTTTACTTTATATTGGATTCATTGCAACATTTCAATTATGTAAAAATGTTTGCAGAAGCAATATTTTTTTTTCTGCTATATAAGGAACTCTTTACCTATTAAATACCCAATACTAGTTTTTTTTCAATATTCTCGTAAAAGTAATATTTAGAAGTATTAGAAAAAATCATCTTAACAGTTGTAAACAATTTCCTAATTATTATTTTCTTTATATCTTTAAGAATAAGAATTTTTATATTAATAAAATATATATATATATGAGAAGGTATTCAGACAAAAAAAATACCTTATTTATCCTTCTATATTCTTATTTAAAATCAAAAATTATTATATTTGATAGGTAAATGGATATAATAACCGCATACAATATATATTCCCCGTTGTATAAAAACTTACGGCGTTAAGTTACGTCATCGAACTTTTAATTTTTTTATAAGCAAATACCTAACATACAAATAAGGCAAGAAATTTTACTTAAGTTTTCTTATCGGGGCAATTTAATATTATTCTCCTAGTTGACTCGGTGGGGTGCAATCAAAAACGTCTCAAATGAGTTCTTACAACGACGCCTTAGTCATGCGTAGGCATTTCTTCTTCCAGGCTTCTTATTTATAGAATGGATCAATCAAATACACATGTTGGCGAAATTTCTAGGATCTAAGTCTTCTTTCCAGCGTTAGTATGTTTATTTTCGTTATGTTTTGGGAATATCTATACTTGAGTATCGCAATCTTCTCTCTCTATATATATGTATATATAAACATCTGTAAATATAGAGATATATATATATATATATATATATATGTATATCTTGGTATATTTTTCACATAAAAGTGTTCGTAAAGACCAAACCACCTATGTAAGTATTACGAAGTAAAAGCTTATATATTATTTTTAGTTTCACGGTTTCTCCTGATAGCAGGCTAGACGGAGAGAACTTTGTGTCAATACCCTCTGTTTTGCACTTGTAACTAGATATCAAACCACTGTGAGTAACGGAATTTAACATGGTGGTTTGACTTATAGTGGGGAAATAAAAATAATTTAGATATAATTATTTACAGGCCTTAGAAATTATTTAATAATTAAGAGTGCACCCCTTACAAGGATTTGAACCCACAACAAACGTACACATTAAGACATGGTTGGACAAAATAATGCTTAAATATGTATTAGTAAATTCAATTTTACAAAAAAATTAAAGTATGCTTAAATAACTTTTTAATTTGTTGTCAAACTTTGCTGAGAAGCTATAACTGAGCTGACCTATGAAATTTATAGGTCATCGTTTACTATTTTAGCGCTAAAAGAACTTACAATGTCGATATTTCAACTTTCAAAACGTTAAGCTAAATATTTTAAGGCCATCGTGGCGCAGTTGGCAGCTTGATGTAAATGTGAGTGGTTAATTGTTCGATTCCCACTCGGAGGAATGGTTTTATTTAAATTATTTCCTTTTCTCTGTTCTCGTAAGATAAGGCGCCGCGTTGAGTTTCGCCTCCTTAACACGTTCTGTTCAATTATTTTCATAATGTATAGAATTCTGGTAGAAAGCAGCGAAGGGAAAGGCCTATCACTCTTTGACTACCCTGCTATAACGTGAAATAAACCGTGAAGCTAATTTGTTTTTAAAATATGTAAGCTAAAAATGTACATATAAAATAGAAATTAGGAATCACTGAATCCCTTCAGTAGTAGCTAATTTATGATTAATTTGACAGGTATATGATTATAATATAATTTTCATTTCCCCGCTATGCTAAAAAATATGACGTTAGGCTTTTGAGTTTCGCTATTTAATGCACAGTGTCTCGGGTGGAAAGAGAAAAATGTAGTGGCTTGACATTACATTCTCTCTGTCTAGTCTGTTTTGCGGGATAAAGCGTGAAGCTTAAAAAAATATGGCAGTTTCGACTTGCGATACAGGAACATATAAAGTAAAGGTAAGGAAAATTATATAGGAGCAATAACAGAACTCCATGAACTGTCTGTTTGTGATAGTCTTGCTTGTTAAGTTTGACCCACTTCCCGATTTCCGATTGACTTGAAATTGTGCATACACATGTATGACAATTCAAAACTATTTTACATATAAACACATCATAGATATAAAACAATATTTATTTGGTTTTTATATTGATAAATAGATTTTAGTCCATACAGTCTAAAGCCATGAATGTTTTTAAAGCCAGAATCGTGTCGTTATAAAAAGAAACTTGAAATAACTTCAGGTTTTCTTCACATAGCCGGGTAGGGAGAAGTAATCTAGTGTTAGGACACTGTTCCCTACTTTCTATCTTTATTCTAGACATTGGGTGTTATGTGGCGGAATTCAACGCTGCGTCTTAGCGGACGAAGAAATGAAAATAAGTGTAATATAATCATCTTCCGAATGAGAATTGAAGCCAAAACCAACATGTTTACAGTCAGACGTTGTTCGAAGACGCTAAAAAAACTTAAAATAAACACTTTTTAAATTCCAAATCTCTTATTCTGTACGTGTTGCTGTTGTCTCTAATTTTTTTTTAGATATTCTCGTATTGCCTTTGTAAAGTTCACAGTTCAAGTCATCTTATTTGACCTATATGACCGCACGTTAGTTTTTTTTTATTATTTTGTAGTTTCACGCTGTGTCCCGCACATAACAGTGTAGACAGAAGGAACCAGAGAACTTAGTGCTAAGACACTGCGTTCCATTAACATTTCTCCACTTTCCGCCGAATTAAGGCATTACGTGCTGAGTGTGAAATGATGAATAAGTTGCGTGAGAAACTCATCGCTGCTCTTTGCCTTGTTCTTAGAGCGAGGAAATAAAAATACTAATCATATTAATTATTACAAATATTTAACATTTTCATTTCCTGGAGTAGGCATCGAACTAACAACCGATTCGAACAACCTGTCATGTTTACAGTCGCACGCTTGTACATCTGCGCTCTTGTTTTCTTATTTCACAGTTGAAGTCAACTTATTTGACCTGTATGATGTAACCGGCACGTCTCTATTAATACTTCGTGACCATAATAAAATCACTACTTAACGTATATTTAGGTGTTAATTGTGCAATTATGTGTACTATAAATCATTGTTATTCTCAATCTACCTTACTACGACTGGCCATTGGTGCTTGTGGCTGTAATAAGTGATTTAAAGGCGTTTGTAAACCGTGAAAACGATTTTTTTTAAACAGGTTACATATACGAGTACATATTAACCTGTAGGTATTAAAATGTATATTTTTAACGTGTGAATGAATATTGGTGACTGCACCTACCTACCTACCTAACTTCACGCTTTATCCCTAGCGAGGTAATCAGAGAGAACGGAACGCCTAACGCTACGGTAACTGTAACATAAATATTTCTATTTATCATTACGTGGTAGATATCTTGTAGTATAGTATTGAATATTTAAGATTTTTCTATGTTTAATGTACTAAAAAAAATACGTAAATATATATGTAAAAATGTATGTTCCATTAATAAGAGTTTCGCCTTCAGGTATTTCCCACATAAAGAAGGTGTTTAAATACTCTGTTCTTCATTTGAAACACAGGCACTTCGCTTGTTCTATGGCGGATCACAATGACGACCTTTACCAGAGCAAAGAAATGAAAATAGTTTAAATATAATTAATCAGTCCCTAAGTTCGAATCGAACCCACATTTATCATGTTTATATTCAAACGCTGTCCCACTGCGCCACGATAGCTTTAATAAATGAAGAACTTTGAATAAAAAATATTAAACATGGCTGCTACAACCAAATCAAATATATGGGAATAAATATTAAATAACAAAAGGGCGTCACAGACAAAAATCCTTGACTTTGGGAGCGGAAGAGATATAAATTATAAATGTCAAACGAATAAATGTGGCTGAATCTGCCAATTTACGCTATATAATATGAACACAGAATAAAAATTACATTTGTTATCTTATTTTACAATATTTTTGAATATTGATTTACCAAGTTTATGGTTATAATTCAATATTAAACATTTCGAAATGCAAAGGTGCAATTTAGAAATTTTTGACATAATATGTGATAGGTACTTTTAATATATTTTTCATACAGCAGAACCCCCATTACCATTAATAATATTACATTACTAACCCCTCAACGTATGTGGGGGTTCATGGATAATCGAAAACCCCGGATAATCGACTTACAACATTGAATTGACTTCCTTGTTTCTAGAAAATGAATCTGGAAACTTACATTCCGCACGCTTTGTTTTTTCAATCCAGTGTTTTATTTGATTATTTTTAAGAACATATGTACATGTTTAACAATTATATTATCATAGTTAAAAAAATAATCTCATGTTATATTTTTATTATAAAATAAATATTATGAACTATAATATAAATAGTGTAAAAATGAAATGAAAATGAAAAAAAATCAATTGGCCTCCTTCAGGAGGTTTAAGTGTTCACTATCGTATTTTGGCGATGAAGTTTTTTTTAGATTTTTAAGATGTCAGAGCTTGTTTTTTTGCAATTTTTTGCCCATATTTTCCTGGCGACCTTTTTTTAGGTCTCGTATTTGTATTTTGAAAAATTAGACAAACCTGTAGGAATCGTGTTAAATGGACTTTTTGCAACTAATTTTTGTATGTTTTTGCAACTAATGTTCGTTTACTAAAAACGAAATTGTGTTATTCAGTTAAACTTGTTCGTCCTGGTCTAGGTACTGTCTCATTAAATCAATATTTTCATGAGACGAAAAATTTACAAGAAGTAACATGCAAGCATAGAGATGCACGATGCACTAATACTAATACTTAATAATATTAAAAAAAAATCCCGCCAAAGATAAAACGTAAATTCTAAAAAAATAAATTTAAATATGTACAAAAATTTCTTCAATTTTAATCTTGGTGTAATTTCTTAGACGCGTAAAAGTCTATTAAATTTATAATTTCTAGAACATAATTAAGATTTTAACAAAAAAAAAACAAGGGCAACTTCAAAGAAAATGCACAAAAGTACAATTACGTATAACTCAACTAGTTATCAGATCTTAACTAAATTTCAATGGGACCATATCAGAAGCACTAGCGCATTTAAAACAAAGATCATTAAAATTTGTTCACTCAGTAAAAAATTATGACGTAACATACCTAAAAAATACAGTCGAATTGACAACCTTATCCTATTCTGAAGTTAGTTATGATTATTATTACAAAATTATTAGTCGAGCTTGATGATATATTAATTATTTTACAGTGTAGACAAAACCACCGTCATTATAATGACAAAAATATAAAATTACAGATACAACAGTATTATGAAACAGAATAATCCATTACACTAGGCGGTAATATGACAAAGCTTTCATGGAAAAGTGATGATTGTGGCTGGAATTCTGGTAAAAGATTTTATAATTAATGAAATTTAGAAGTGGGCTGGGGGCTGTAGGATTTTCACTCTAGGGTGTGTATTATGTATTAAAAATGTTATATTTAAAATATTATTTTTCATTCCTCATAGTGTATGAGTACGTGGTTGTTGCCTACCAGTTTTTTTATATATAACAGGTCAAAAAAGAGTATAATGCGACGGAATTTATATTATTATTGTTTATATTGACGTGGTATATCCCATCGTGGCGCAGTACGACAGTGTCTGAATACAAAAAATAATAATTATGGGTTCTTTCTCACTCAGGGGAATGATTATTTTATTACAAAAAAGGAGAACGGAGTGTCTTGAAATTCATTTTTTTCTGTGTCGTATTGGGAAAAGTATGAAGTTGAAAAATAAAGTTATTGTTCAATGACGCCGCTAAAAAAGTAATGCCAAAGATTAATATTTAAAAAATACTAAAATTTGTATTGCATAAATTCCATACTTTTAAAATACCCTGTGGCACTTCACGTAAACAGAGAGTATATATTTTGAAATAGTTATTAAACACATTAAAAGATGGCACCCTAATACAAATAAAAAGCCGCAGTCAAACAAATCAGTTATATAATGTATAGATGTCGCTAGTACATATATTTCAAGTATCACTCAGTTCTTACAATAGATGGCAGCACTTTAAACTTATTTGTAAGCAGGCACCAGATGGCGTTGTTCATTATAATTAATACCCTCACATCTCCTTAACTCGATCTGCCCTAAACGACCCTGTTTTACCCTCACCCCTTCTCTAGAGATCAAAGCCAGTTCAATGAATCGGTTACGTAAGCTAAGCCATGATTACACTACTTCTTTAGACTTAAGCTTCCTGTTTATTTTGTATGGGTATATATTTCCAAGCTATAAGAACATTCTTTTTTATACAATTCTTTGCTATTTTTTACCTTAAAGATGCGGTTATAACTATTACTTATAATAATTGCATTGTATCTTATTGTTGTTGAGTTTTTCTTTAACAAATAATGTACAAATAATAATGTAGTGAATCTATATTCTTAAGTTTTTATCATTTCTTTAAAAATAGTTATTTAAGCACTCTAAGTTGACGATGCTTTTTGCAATTTTTGATTTCAGCTTAACGTTTTGTCCCGCATAGCAGGGTAAACAAAGAGAACCCAGAATCAAGACACTTCGTTCCACTCTTTCCAACCGAATTGAATTCCGATACTCCACACGTCATCACTATATATTGAATATCGGAATTCAACGCCTCTTATTGTCTTATCAAAACGACGAAGTGGAAGTAATTTTTATATGCCACTGCGAATCATCGCTCCGAGTGGGAATCGAACCCGTACTTGCGTTTACAATCACAAGGTATCCCATTGCCACACTGACTCACCACCACAATGACCTCTGTCATTCTTACTATAACCTAAAACGTAATGTTAATAACAAAGAAAAAACTAACTAAAGGTAGAACAAAACAAAACAAACTCTCAAGTGGTAAACTCCGTAACACGACCACGTTTTCATTTGTCTAAAGTTAGATAAGTTCTTTAATAGAGTTTTCCTGATTGTTCGGTTCTAACGTCGTTTATTTATTACCCCCAAGAGATATATTTTACCAACAATTTCGTTTAAGACGAAGAAACATGGCCCAATGGGACCGCGTCTGAATGTAAATACGAGTGGTTGTGGGACCAATTCCCACTCAGGGAAATTATTTTATTTCCTTTTTTTATCTACACGCTGCACCCGCATATAGCAGGGTAGGCAGAGAAACAACAGGAACCTGAGAACCTGTTAAGACTACTTTCCGCAGGAAAGAGGCATTCCGTGCTGAGTGGCGTAACTCATCGCCGCGCTTTGCCTTGTTACCAAACTCAGGAAATGAAAATACTAAATTTTTACATTTCCTGGAGTGGAAATCGAACCCCCAACCTGTCGCGTCTAAAGTTGCACGCTTGTGCCTCAGCGTTAAATTTAAATTATAATAAATTCTACTAATATTAATTCTCCGCTCTGGCAAAACCAGTTTGATATAACTAAAGTGCAGCGTTGAGTTTCGCCACTTAACATGCATTGCCTCTTTGTGTGGGAAGCGTAGAATGGAGACACTCCATTCTACGCTTCCCTATATAACACTAGGTTTTGTCTGGCTACCTAAGATAAAGCATAAAGCTGCTTATAATGTTTATATATTGGTACAACAATACTTGCAAATTATGGGAGAGGAAGGTCATGGCTCATTAAAATCGCAAACATTGATTAAGTTATACGATTAAGAGATTTAATTTAATAGTCAACAGTTGATGAGTGCGCAAATATTAAATATTGTATTATTTCGTTTTAAACAAATGAAACGTCTCCTTTATTTTTTTAGTTCATGTATGTATGTATGATTTACGATAACAATATTTGATCATATTTTTTTAAAGTTTGAGTAATCTGCTGTGCCCAAAAAGGCACGAGTACTAGATATATACAGACAATATAACTATGTATTGTATTATATGTATTTACGTACATATGTTTACGACGGTCAAATTACACATGAGAATTAATTAAATTATCGGAATAACTGCAACTGTAATTTCGGTAATTAATCTGTCATGTTTACATGGAGATATATGTTTATGCATAAATAAACGAAATGCTAATATATAGCACAATTAAAAATATATGCAGTTTAAATATATGCACTCTATCTATAAAGGCCATCACGGTGCATTGGCACAGACAGGGTAAACGCATTGGTTGTAAGTTTGATTCCCGCTTGGGGGAATATTTACATTTAAAATATTTTCATATCACCGATCTGGTGAGACAAAGCGCGGCGTTGAGTTCCGCCACTTGTCAAATGTCTTGAACTCGGGAGAAAAGTAACGAACAGAGGGGCTTGACACTAGGTTCAATCTGATTAACCTGCTATGCGTAATAAAAAGAAGCTGCTTAGTATAAAGTGATATGAGCAAAGTGATTTCTTCTGAAGAAGAATCGTAGTATAAGTATCGTTATAAGCTTTGGTGAACATAAAAATATTTATTATTTTTAATGCCTAGGTTATGTAGTCTGACTGTAGATAGAAAGAATTTATGTTCGATATGTATTCCAGGGAATAATTATATATTCATTATTTTATAGTAACATTTTATAGTAACCTTGTGTACATACGTATAAAATAAAGCATGGTGTTAAATTCCGCAGCTTTAGATTGGGAGATAGGGCTCTTTTACGCTAGGTTTTTATTGCGTATTTTGCTTATAAAAATTATTAAAAATTATTGCTTTATAAAAATGAAAAAAAAGAAATAACCATGGCAATCTATTAATATTCCTCCAAATATTTATTTTTGAATTGAAAAAATAATATATACTAGATAGGCAAATCTTATAATAATATCATCAATAAAAAAGCGCTCATAAATGAAATGATATTTAACACCGTTTAAACTCTGTAAGGCAATCAGTGAATTAAGTTTCAAAATCTGAAAGACCGTTTGATGGCAATATTTCGACTAAGTCATTTAAAACGATACATAAGATTTTTAATCGAATCAATTTTTTATATTTATACATCGAATAATGTAGTAACAGCATCTTGTAAGTATAATGTATAAGTGGATCGCTTCAAAATAAATATTTTTTAGTGAAGGCAATTATTATATCCTTACTAATATAATATTATAAATGCGAAAGTAGCTCTGTCTGTCTGTCTGTTACGCTTTCACGCCTCAACCACTGAACCGATTTTGATAAAATGAATGGTATGAAGATAGAATTAAACTTGGGAAAGGACATAGAATACTTTTTATCGCGAAAAAAATGATAGAGGGGGTTGAAATAGGGGATGAAAGTTTGTATGGAAGTTCCTTATTGTCAAACATAAAATCATGTAAGATTGTTTAACTGCTTATAACTTTGACACATAAACAACTTAACCAATTTTGACAAATAGTCTAGACCTTGGAAAAGACTATAGGATACTCCTTATCATATCGCGCGATATAACCCAATTTCACGCGGGCGAAGCCGCGGGCGGAAAGCTAGTATTAAATATATCATTTTCAATGATATAGAATACAAACGCATAACGCATACATATGTATTTCTAGTGCCATTTACGACAGAGCAATCCTTTCTGTGACATAATTTGGTAGTGCTGTAATAGTTACGGTAATCAATTTCCACTGGTGCGAATATTTATATTAAACATATTTTCGTCTTCTTAATCTCATAAAGTTATTATACAGAGATTCAATTTACTTCTAATTTAGTTTATTTATTAAAGCAACCTGTAAGATATTGATTCTATTTAAATTAATAATAACTATAACAAAGGTAACATGTTTAATTAAAAGTGTGCGACTATAAACGCGACATGTTGTGGGTATGATTCCCTCTCCAGGAAATGGAATTTTTCATTTCCTGGGCTTGGCAACGAGGCAAAGCGCGACGTTGAGTTCCGCCACTCAACACGCAATGCCTCAATTCGGCGGAAAGTGGGGTACGGAGTGTGTTAACACTAGGTTTGCTCTGCCTACCCTGCTATATGCGGGATACAGCGTGAAGCTATGTATGTATGTATTTTAATTTCCTACCTTTTTTTCTTCTTGGTGAATTAGCGGGTGTGCTGTGTTCTGAGCTTTCTGCCGCGTACTCTGTGCCACTGCTATCTAATCCTGGTGCTAGAGAGAGGATATTGCCAGCCGGACATCGCTCTCTACTTCTACTGCGTTGCCAGCGACTCTAGAATAGAAGATATTGTTATATAGTTAAAAAGACAGGAAAATATTAATTATAACTAACAATATTACTGTTATAAATATCAATATATTGCAGTATATGAGCCTTTGTACCTCGATTGTTTCTATACTTTATAGACTGTATCTTATATAGCCATCGGTACTATTTGCAAAAACTAATTTTGGAAATAGTATATATCGATTAAAATTTCACATGCAAATAAAATAGTAACAGAAGGCACACAGAAACAAAATTATTGTTAAGCATAAAAATTTAATTCAATATTTTGAATATATAATATTATCATAAAAGGGTATCCACGGATTCTATAGAAACAGCATAACTAAGAAATGGATGATGATAGTTTGAAAAAATAAAAAAATAATTTTACTTAAAAATGTGAAAATTCCAAATACCCAATACTTATTGTTAGGCCATATTTCAGATAAAATTGGAATTTTTAAACAATGTACATAACTTATGTTATGTGTAAACTATTATAGAACTAATTCTATAGTAGTAATATTAGCACAACATAGTAGTATGTATTATTCTTAACTTCGTGTCATAAACTTTATAGAGCTTTGTAACCCGCTTATATGATTAAGACTTCACTATTATAAGACAATTTTATCGCTTAACCCTGAATACTTACGTTAAGCCTTTATTTTTGATGTGTGTTTATTAAATAAAAAATTAAATATCCTTTATATTAATTTACATACAAAAATCAAGATCTGTCGTGGCGACTGTAAACGCGACAGGCTTTGGGTTCGATTCCTATTCAAGGAAATGAAAATATTAAATAATATTTAGTAATTTCCTTTCCTCGTTCTGGTAGCAAGGCAAAGCGTGACTTTGAGTTCTCCCACTCAGCTCGCAATGCTTCAAAAGTGGAGAACAGAAACGTTAAAAGAGAATGGACTGTCTTAACGCTAAGTTGTCTGGTTCCCTCTGCCTACCGTGCTATGCGCGGGTTACAGCGTTAAGCTAAATGTACAAAAATATTTCGCGGTTTACTTATTATCTGTCTTTTCACAGTGTTTGTTGTGGTGTGTTTTATTGAAAATATTTTCGTTTCCCCTTTCTGGTTATACAAATGCTCATGTTAGAAAAAGCGCGCCAATAGATTTTGTAACTCAGTACGATATGTCAGTAAATAGGCGGAAAATAAAGAATAGCGTTATTTATCACTGACTTTTTGGTTACTTCTAAGTAATGTAACATATCTAAGATACATAAGGTTATTTTTTGGGTAATATATAAGGTTATTTTGCTATTACAATTTATATAATTATTTCTTCCACACATATTATATTAGATACTCATAATAATTTTTAGGCAAAATATAGACATTTTCAACAACTCTTGTGCAATAACAAAGTGTTATTCTGATGTATTAGCTATATTAGTGTAAAATTTCATCCAAATTCGTTCAGTAGTTGTGAAAGCAAGTAACGAACATCTATCAATTCATCTTCACAAACGTTTTCATTAATAATATCTTATAAATCAATTATGAAATACTTTATTATTACTATATTAACAACACTAGAAACTAATCAACAGTAGTTAAAAGAATAAAAGCTAAATAAGTAGCTTTGGAAATAAATCGAGAGAAATATATCAAGTGGGTTTTATCATAGGTCTTAGTGCTGTGATGGCTCGAGGGTATAACGTCACAGTTGCGATACACAAGCTAGTGATGTGTAATATATGTGTTTGTATCGATTTTTAGAATTTAAATAGATCGTTATAAATACTAGTTGTCGCTAGCAACTTCGTTTACAGGTACGTTAATATATGTTAGGTTTTAAGCGTAAAACGCAAAATTGAATTCTTTGGCAGTTTTCATTAGAATTTCGGGATTTTTTTTCTGTATTCTCCCTTACAGTAGAAAGCTCTTTGAGGAATCTATAGTTTTGGTGTAAATTATATATCAATCACTGTTAGTTAGTAGCTAAAAAATTTTATTAATTGAAAAATAGAAGTTTTAGAATTCTATCATTTTATATGAAATATCCTGTTCTTGTAAATATAATCTGTCTCTTCAATCTTCACTTAGCGATCGACTTAAAAAAAATACTTACATACATACATAGCTTCACGCTGTATCCCGCATATAGCAGAATAGGGAAAGGGAACCTAGTGTTAAGACACTCCGTTCTCCACTCCACCAAGTGGAGAAAAAAATACTTGCCATCATGAAACCCGACATTGCGCTTTATCTGACCAAATCGAGATTATTTTTAATAGGGTAACTATTATTGAGCATTAAAATATAAAGCGAAAGCGAAAAGGGGCTAGACGGAAAAAATTAAGACTAAAAGTTGTAACGACACTTTTTGCTATGGTTGTAAGCCGTGCGGCGAACGTGTGTTTCTCTCTCTCTCTCTCTGTCTCTCTTAGAAAGCAAGCCAGCTATTTTCGTTTCGCCTTTCTACTTCGCGTTGAACAGTGTGGTGTCGCGACGATTATTTTTGTTGAGTATACAGGTTTTTTGTACGTAATTAATAATAAAACTTAAAAAAAATCATTTTTTTTACAATTCCTTCACTAATTAATCGAAAGGAACTTCCTTCCCTCTGGGTGTCCCTTGACACCTCATTTTAATATTAATATTTCTTTTTTTTCATCATTATTTTTATCGATAACGTATATACGATGTTTGTATTCACTAAGGTATCATGTCTAAGCAAGAAACAAACAATTTGTCATTGAACGATCTGTTCAAATAACCTAAGAAAAAATACTCTCTATTTATCGTCTATACTGTGTGATATATATGTATTATCCTTACTAATATTATAAATGCGAAAGTAACTCTGTCTGTCTGTCTGTCTGTTACGCTTTCACGCCTAAACCACTAAACCGATTTTGATGAAATTCGGTATGAAGATAGAACTGAACTTGAGAAAGGACATAGGATACTTTTTATTGCGAAAAAAATGATAGAAAGGGTTGAAATAGGAGATGAAAGTTTGTATGGAAATCTTATTGTCAAACATAAAATCAAGTAAGATTGTTCAACTGTTTACAACTTTCACACCTAAACCACTTTATCAATTTTCACAAATAGTCTAGACCTTGGAAAAGACTACTCCTAGGCTACTCCTTATCATGTCGCGCGATATAACCGAATTCCACGCGGGCGAAGCCGCGGGCGGAAAGCTAGTATTAAATATCGTAAAGTATTGCTGATATAAAAAATATATACATACGTTGACTATAAATAAAAGTGAATATGTTTGTAAATATTGTGTGTAAAAAATTTTACTATTGATTGTTACATCTCAAATTGACTTTCCAGAACTAACCTGAAGCGAAACTATAATTAGATGGTATTAGATGTTTATAGATAAACATGCTTAGTTTAGGTTCAAGGCCTTTAATATGTACAATATTAGATAAGTGTTGTAATATATGAAAAAAATAGAATGCAGTGCAACTCTGACTGTAACCGCCACGGTTGTGGGTTCGGTTCCAACTTTTTATATTCTAGATATTATGCTTTATTTCAAATTTAGGTGGAAGGCGTAGAATAGTGTGTTGACGCTACATTCTGTTTCTATCCATATACTTAGCTATACGAAAAAATGCGTAAAGTACTTAAAATAATACCAATAATTTATGCAAAACACTTTTGAGTAACAAGTAGAAGCACGTGTCAGTTATTATTAAATAGCTTAATGAAAGAAAGAGTAATCTGGATCAGGCGCTTTCAATACAGCCACACTGACAAATTACATCGTCATCTGTCAAACTATGAATGGTTAGTTATAACAATAATTCCCTATTTGCACGCTAAGTGGTAATTAGCGTTGTGAGATGATAAGCCCAAATTCTATGTACGTTTCTGTATAATATTATTAACATGAATATGTCTTTTAAAGGTATTTTAAATATATAATTTCATGATTATTATAAATAATTTTCATATTATTATTTGCTTTTTTGCTTAGTTTTTTTCATGTTACAGTTACTATATTTTGATTTAAATTCAATTAATAAATGTGTAAAACTGTGTCGTTGTTGTTTTTATATCAAAAATCAAAATTAAATTAAAAAAATAAAAACTTAAGTCTTTCAAGGTAAATAGCAGGGGGTCTATCTAAAACTCAAAAATACGACAAGGCGGAAAACGGCTTGGGAACCTCTGATTTAAAGCAATCTCGTTGAAGATTTATTTTTACGTATCAACAAATACAAACTTATACCTTATAGCAATTGATCATAAAAAAGCCTTCGATTGATTTTTCCACATAAAACTGTAACAATACTACTCCAAAAATTGTTTATATAACTTACATAAATATAAAAAAAAACCCTAAAATGTGTGCAATTTGTTGATATCCTATTTTACATAGAATAAAAAAGCTGGGCTTATCACTTAAAACACAATAGTGATCTCTTTCAGGCAACCGACTCATTAGTATCTAATAACCCGTTGACGCGTTAACAACGCGTTGTCTTTGGCAATTTATGTATATGTCACTTTATATAAACATGGATGTCAAACCATGGTAGTGTGTGTAACATTTATTTTATTATTTTTTATACTTTAACATACTAATTTAATATACTTTGTATACATTATTTTAAAAAGATGTTAGCAGTCTGCATTTCGTCTCTATATAAACTATAAGTGTGCCAAATTTCATGCTCCTCCGTCCGCGTAATTTTCGTAAAAACTGGTACAAAGTTTTGCTTCACGTTTTTATATATAGATATTTAATGTTATTATATATTATGTGAACATCTTTTATTTTATTTCATTTCTTATATAATAACCGTAAACTCAATTGTAAATTTGAAAATTGACTAAAAGCAAAATAAATTTAAATATGTTCATTAGTTGGAAATCTAGTTTTCCTAACATATTTAATTAACTGAGGCAAGAACGTGTTAATAGTTCTAACGAAGCGTTAGTTTAGGATTTAGTATGATTATGGTATAATTTGAAATATTAATTTGGGCTAAGTAACATATTATATAAAATACCAATATATCCCTCACCACACGATTCAAATGCCTAGATAAGAAATACTGATTCATATTAAATGATAGTATTGCTTAATTTTTAAAAGGATTGATTTTGGTTTTTTATTATTCGCAAATACATACATACGTATATAGCTTCACGCTGTATCCCGCATATAGCAGGTCGTCAGAGGGAACCTAGTGCTAAGACACTCCGTTCCCCACTTTCTGCCGAATTGAGGCATTGCGTTGCTGGCGGAACTAAACGCCGCGCTTCGCCTTGCCTTGCAAAACCCAGGAAATGAAAAATTCCATTTCCTGGAATGGGAATCGAACCCACAACCTGTCGCATTTACAGTCGCACGCTTGTGCTTGTGCTATACATGAATTTTGAAATTCCGATGTTTCGTTTCTACAGTATAAGTGTAACCATGGGCTACTACTGGAAGTTCGTGTCAATTTCGGCTAAAATAATGCCATGAATTATATGTAAAAATTGCGAAAATCAGAAATTTCGAAATGAATTCAGATTTTGTTGAGTGCGATTTAAACCAGCGTAGAATTACTTATTAAGGTCTTTGCTTTAATCTTTTTATTTATTTTTTGTAAATGGAGAAATCACTAAATTACCTTGCTAATCCTTAACGCAAAGTAATTTTGGTAGATCAAAAAGATCTCCAAACAAACCGCTGTCTGGCTTACTCAGCAGACTTAAATGACCGAAAAATCTTCCTAACATTATTTACTTCCTGCATACTCCTAATTGAGGGAGATACTTAATATAAGCTTATAAAAGCAATATTATAAATTTAATTTACCTTCAAATTATTAAAGAAATGTTGTGTTCTATGTACCACAGATAGTGGTGCGTGGTGGTGAGCGGATCGAGCTCGTGGCGGCGCTGTTTGTATGGGCGATGAACATGACAATTCCGAGGCTGACTTGGATAGTCTCCCTGACAGTGCCTCTGACCGCTCTGGAACAAATTATTTTAATATAATTACATTTTAGATACTTATATCACACATTTTTATTGCGATTTTCTGATATAAATTTTATTACTGTAAAGCACGCAATGCCTCAATTCGACGGAAAGTGGGGTACGGAAATGTTAAAAGAGATCGGAGTGTCTTAATACAAGTTTCTGTCGTTCCGTCTGCCTACCCTGCTATGTGCGGAATACAGCGTGAAGTTGAAAAAATAGTATAAAGTTTAATTTTGAGCAGTTCATTAGTGTTTGCGTAAAATAATGAGAAACATTATTAGCATTTAAAATAATATAATACTCTGTTCGAATAAAATAAGATTTTATGTAGTATATACTTATTTACATTACATTTTTAGAACAATAATTCCACTTGCGATTATGTGTCTGCCCATCATCTTTTACATGTTAACACAATATATTTTGGGTATCAAAACAGCAATATTTCTCCAGCAAGCAATTTTTCACTTGCTTACGAAATAATAAAAAATTGAACGTAAGATGAACTCACGCGTCGTGTTAAATTTGTTTATTATCAGCCAATGTCTGTATGTAAAACTCTTTTGTTATTCTCTAAGTAGCTGTCAAACAGCGCACAAGAGAAACTCGTGCATGTAGAATATATAATATTTAACTATATTAAGTTGATAACGAACATAGGACTGTTTTTTAATAAAATATACTAAGTAAACTATGTTAAAAATAGAAGGAAAAGGTGAAAATAATTTGATTTAAGGAACCGTTTCTTTCTTTTTTCTTTATGTAAAACCTCATTACAATTAACGAATTTTCGATTCTGTATATCCTACGTAATCAGAAAAATTGGATACTAATAGATTTATTCAGTCATTGTAAATGAATGTTTTATTGAACACCTACGTAGTACTTGAGAAATATACACTAAAATTACCTGTAAGTGTAAGTATCAGTGGCGAAGCGTCCACATAACACGATTCCCCCAAGCTTACCTTTTGTAAATTACCATTAATTAATGGCGGATTTAGCAAATTAAGAATCCAAAAAGAAATGGGATTGAAATAAATTTGAAAACGAGATTGCAAAAACTAACTCAAAAAAACTATGAGAGCTAAAAAAAAGTCGCCACAAAAATTTGGAAATGAATTTGCAAAAAAAACAAGCTCAACTAAATTATGAGAAAAACTAAAAAAAACATCGGCAAAGTAAGACTGCAAAATAAGTTAACATCCTATACCGTCATCCATATATACTGGCTTACAACAATGCTTTCTTAAGTATACCGGCTTTTCTAAATCTATCGGCTTACCTTTTTAAAATTTCCACCCCTGGCTATTTATAGGTTCCTATATACATAACTAAGGACGTATGTATGTCTATTGTCTCTAAAAAATCTACTCGTAATAAAGCACGTTCCAGTTGTAATTCTCGCAGAAACTCTAATTCTAATAATGAAGATTCACCTAAATGTGTCTGAACTCGTTTGACATTATAGTTTAAATACGTCCCAAGTCCGAACACTACTATGCCGTATATGAGGCCATATACTTTTTAATTTTATATACGTTTATATGTATGTTTTTGGCACAAGTTGACAAAAAAGATTGTATATAGTCCAGCTTCACATTTTATCAAGCATATCAGGGTAGTCGAATAAAACCTGGTGACAAGAAGAAGCCGCTTTCCGTTCGAATTTGAGACATTGCCTGTCCACTATTAAACTTAACTCCGTGTTTGAATTTTACAGGCTTAGGATTTGTAAGTAATAAAAGGAAACCCTTCTCTTTAGCTACTAATATTTATACATATAAAATAAATTTAAGATTTCGTTACAATTCCACCGACATCAATTATATTGCACTTAAAAGCAAAATTATTACGAATAACTCAAAAACTGTTCATCATATCACTGCCTATTATGTAAAAAAAGAAACATCAGAACTTGTTCATCCAGTAAAAATGTGTGCGGTAACACACATACAATAAAATACACTTGAAGTGCGAACCTCTTTCTTTTAAGAAAGTCGGTAAAAAGTTATAAAATGCAAGATTGCGGAAGAGACAAATTAAATAGCATTTACAAGTACTTGTATTACAAACAAGTTGTCACCCGCGACTTTGTTTGTAATAAGCGCCTAATTACACAACAATGGCACCGCTAATTAACATACAATACCGGAAGGGAGGCACAGAATGACTTGGCAAATTTACCAGCCTTCGCAGGAAAATGGAAAATATGTAAATATTAACAAAAAAACTAAGATTTCAAAAAAACTGTAAGTGCGACAGGTTGTGGGTTCGATTCCCACGCCAGGAAATGGATTTTTTTTTATTTCCTGGGCTTGATAACAAGGCAAAGCGCGGCGTTGAGTTCCGCCACTCAGCACGCAATATGTCAATTCGGCAAAAAGTGGGGAACGGAGTGTCTTAACACTAGGTTCCCTCTGCCTACCCTATTATATGCGGGATACAGCGTTGAGCTATGTATGTATGTATGTACGTACGTAACAAAAAATAAAATTGGCTTCAAATAAAATGATCTAAAAAGTAGCATTATTACGAATTACTCAAAAACAATATGTCAGATCTTAATTAAAATTTAAATGGGACTACGTCAGAAACACTAGATATCATATAAAAAAAGAATCATCAAAAGTTATCCGGTAGGACACATAAAATACAATCGAATTAGGAATCACATTTTTATTGAACTAAGTGAAAAATGTCTAACCGCAATTAATTTCAATTCAAAAATAACAATATAGAAATTAAATCCTAGAAATGTATACAATATTATATGTATAAATATAGTCGCTGATCGTTTAAACTTTCAGCGACCTCCATACTGAAGTGGCTATCTTAAAGATTGAAGAAGCAAATTTACAATATAGAATTGTCAGTTTTCTAAAAGCTTTAATATGACTTTGAGCACTTTTTATTTATTTATTTTTATTTATAAATTCTTTATTGCACACAATTAAAAGAAAAATGTACAAAAAGCGGGCTTAACGCTAACTAGCATTCTTTAAATAAATAAATATCAAGATCTAAGAAAGAAACAAAACTAACTTCAAACAATAAAACTACATTGTTACGAATAACTCAAAAACTATATGTGAGGTCTTAACTAAATTTGAAAGAATTATCAATATTGGTTCTCCCAGTAGAAAGTTATACAGTAACACAAAAATACAGTTAAATCGAGAACCTCCGCCTTCTGTTGAAGTCGGTTAAAAATAATGTAATATCATGCCATTGCGGCACAATTTTTTTAATGCAATGGATGGTCCATAGCATTATAAAAGTGTAGGTTCGAATTCCATTCGGAGGACTCTTATATTATGATTTAAAATACATTCTCGGTCTGCTAAGATCTCTAAATGAGCAATTTGGGAAGGAAGTTATGTAATTTATAAGTAACTTCTTCCGTATAATTCGCAAGCAGGGACTAATATGCTCGTTTTAAAAAAATAAAAAAGAAACAAAATAATGCATTAATTGTAATTTTTAGTTACCTTCGTATTGTGTGTAATATATAAGTATAAAACGTATGTTTTATCTATAGTGGACTATATAATCTATAGAGGAACTAGCATAAAATACCTATTCAAATGATTTTGCGTTTTTTTATTGTACAAGTTACTAAGTTAAAGGTCAAAAGAGTTTCCTTTTGACCTTTTGCAGTTCATCTTTACCGTTTTAGTAGATTTTATACATATGAAGCTTAAAAGTGAACTTACACGTCTTTGAATACTTCTCACTAGCTGCAGTTTTTAAAAGGTTTTAGAAGAAATTTGATACGAGATATATTGAGATATGTTGACATACAGAATAGATTTTTGTAGTTTCATATCTATAGTTAATATATTTTTTTAGCCTAAGCCTGTATCTCGCACATAGCTCGGTTCTCTTAAAATTTCCATTTCCAACTTTCCTTTTGCTTTGTTACCAGAGCATACATACATACATAGCTTCACGCTGTATCCCGCATATAGCTAAGCAGAGGGAACCTAGTGTTAAAACACTCCGTTACCCACTTTCCGCCGAACCATTACCAGAGCGATCAATAATGTATGTACGATGCACATGTTATACGATTATTTCCCTCTCTTATATAATTACGAGGATATCTTTGTATATAAATCTTACATTACTGAGCGACTGACACGTACACCCAAAACTACTAAACGTAGGAAGCTGTCATTTGGCGTATAATCAGTTTGTAGACTAGGCAAACAAAATAGCAGCCTACAGCTTCTTTTTGTTTTGTTTGTAAGCATGTATAAAAAGCATGCACGCTGTGCAGATATATATATATACCGGAGCCGAGCGACCGGAGGACATTGAAACTTGGCACACTTGTGCTTTATATAGAGAAAGAGTGCCGAGTACTATCTTTTTTAAAAATATAGATACATCGCTAAGGACAACGCGGTGTAAACGCGTCAACAGGGCCACTTGTTATTGTAATAAATTGATAACTGAGTTTTATTAGAACATAAGTTTAATCCACTTCCCCTTTCTCACTAATTGCAAAAAAAAACAAAAAAAATATATGAATAATAATTGTTACATAGTAAGATGCACACTAATTTTTTGTAAATTTCAACACAGAGTAACTAAATGTTTTAATACTTAATTTATTCACTATTCTTTACCACTTTAGTAGATTTTATACTTATGAAGCTTAAAAGTGAACTTACACGAGTTTGAATACTTCTCACTAGCTGCAGTATTTGAAAGTATAGTTGTATTTGAAAAAATAGTATACGCAAATATTATCTGACCCAATAAAATAAATTAAAGCAACCGGCACAATCGTAAATATAACAG
>JAKGSA010000606.1:73510-120694 GCA_033558755.1 Philaethria dido
AATAAAATAAATTAAAGCAACCGGCACAATCGTAAATATAACAGAACAAATAGCAATTACGTTTCGGTTAGTACTTTCGCATAGATTTATATTATTCGGTGAATAAATTTATATACACTCTTAATAGAATGATGGTATTAAATCCAGTCAGTGATTTTGTTATGTGAAGGAAAACTTTAGAACCCTTGTTACGAAAATTATTTTGACGGAAGATTATGAAATTTGGAATATTTAATAATAATTTTCAGTCCATAAATATGGTTTTTGATAATGATGCATTAGAAATACAGTGAATAAATAAAATATATACTACATGTCAGCGAAAATTACATTTTTTTTGACGTCACTGTGTCGCCATCTATAACTCAGAAACTGAAATAGATTCAATACCGGAAATCGATGAATACGGGTGACTTTCCGGACTGGCACTAGTGGGGCTACAAGGGACCATTATCTCTGACTAGAGCAGTGTTCTCTTCATGTTAAAGTGCTAGTGAAAACAGTGCGTTGGTAATCAGTGTTCACGTTATCAGTCTTTTATCTGTTTATCTGTGCATGAGTGGAAAGTATCAGAATCATGAGTGATATCATGATATGTAGAACTCATGTAAGCGCGACATAGGTAGGACTACCTCTTCTATTCGGTCTATTACCAGCTTACACTCCGACATACACAATACAGACACTACCAAGTGTTTGACAAACACTTTTATATAAATTGATTGCTAAGGCAACGCGTATTTTACCCGTCACCAAGGCTACCGGTCTATTTAAAATCTAAACTAAAACCATTTAAAGCAAGATACAATAATATACGCCACTATAATATAGTGGGTAATTCTTTGATTATACACACTGTTTATAGGTTCGCTCTCAATTTGGGATAGTGGTTATAAAACATTTTTAAAACACTTTCCTAATTACGTGATTAATACTTCAAACTATCAAAAATAGCAGTTATAATTAAATTATTTCCCAAAATCCCTAAAAAGAGAATTAAAAAGGAAGTGACTAAAGTGTTTTAACAATAGATTCTCTCTACTTCGCTATATGCAAAAAAATACGTGAAAAGTTATACAAATATAATAGTACGCTTTTGCATACAATAGTAATTTCAAGCTCGTGTAAACTTTTCATCTGTGTCCTCATCCAGTGTCCGCAACGACTTTAGGTTAAATCCTTCTCGGAAGGCCATTTATATTTATTAGATAAGTATTTCCTGTAGAAAACATTCCTTTAGATTGCTACATAACACGCAATATTTAGAAAATAAGCAAAGAATTGAGAAGGACGTCGCTTAAAAAAATAGATCCTATCTATCTTTTCCGCACATTGCACTAGCTGTATCAGGAGAAAAATGATATATTTTTTCACGCTTCATGCTTTATTACGCATAGCGAGGTAGACAGATAGAATCTAGTGTGAAAACACTCCGTTCTCCTCTTTCCTCCAGAATTCGAAACATTGGACATTAAGTGGCGCAATTTAACGCCGTACTTTGTCTTACCGAAGCGAAAAATAAATGAAAATAATTTAAATATTATTATATCCCTGAGGGAGAACCGAAGTCACAATCCCTCCCGTTTATAGCTAGACGCTTTCTCACTGTACCATTATGGAATTTTCTAACGATATAATACTTAATTAATATAATATGTTACACAAATACCAGTAGAACCAAACATCATTAAGAACCAGCTGCTAACTTGAAATTACAAATGTCTCTACAACAATACATAAAAGAATCTAAATATATAGTTGGCCCGTTCGGTTGCGAGTTTGCGGCGCGTATCGAATATCTATGATGTTAACTTAGTAACGAATGCGACAGTGAAAAGCTATGGAAATTCCTTATTGTGCGAAATTTTATAAAGACATATATAGAGTTTAAATATACTTTTATGTTAAGGAAATTGAAACTAGGCTTAAACTCGTTCTGTGCGCTTTTTACTACAAGGTATGTAAAGATATTATAATATTATTTGTACGATTTTAATGAAAAAGATAACTCATGCCAAATTAAATGCACTAATAAACATTATTACGAATAACTCAAAACCTACTCGTCGGTTTTTAAATAAATATAAATAGGACATCACCACATCAGAAACACTAGCTATCTCATAATAAAAGGATCATCAAAAGAGATTCATACAGTAAAATGAATCGAGGTCTTCTTCCTTCCTTCTTTTTTAAAATCAGTTAAAAATAAGGCGTAGAGGTTTTTTTGACTTATCAAAAACAGCAGTACAAGCAAAATTTAGTAGTAACGCGTGCTAATAAGTGTTTGCTTTGTGAAAAGAAAATGGAACAATTTTAACATCAGATAAAAGGTCGACACTTCTTAATGGCACAATTATATAAGTCGTAGGAAGGAGGATTCACTTGGATCGTTATACAAACTGCTCGAATTTGTAACTGTGCTTTGTAATACTTTGACTTCTATATTTAGGTTGTGTTTGTAATATTTTTCTTATTATTGTTTTAAATTTGAAAGTTCGAAGCTAATAATCCAAACTAGGTATAACACCTGTCGTGGCGCAAAAGCACAAGCGTGCGACTGTTAACGCTACAGGTAGTGGGATCGATTCCCACTCTAGGAAATGGCATTGGTACTTTAGGAAATGGCAGTGGCCTGGGTTTGGTAACAAGGCAAAGCGCGGCGTTGATTTCCGCCACTCAGCACGCAATGCCTAAATTCGGCGGAAAGTGGGGAACGGAATATCTTAACACTAGGTTCCCTCTGTCTACCCTGCTATATGCGGGAATACAGCGTGAAGCTACGTTTGTATGTATATAGGTATATCTGAACATTACTTTTGTTATTCCGCATAACAGGGTAAACAGAGAAAACCGTAGTTTTCAAGACACTCCGATCTCCTCTTTCCGGTCGATTTCGAGATTTTGCGTGTGCAGTGGCGGAACTCAACGCCGCGATATGTCTTACCAGACGTTCTCCGACTGTGTCTATATATATTTAAAAATATAAATCCTATTCCTAATGGGTGGATGAGGGATTCAAATTATGTGAGGTGAGCTAGCGTTTCAGGATGAGAAATCTTCTCGTGATACCCGCCGTTTCAAGTAATACTGTTTCCGATTCTTTTACCAATAGTTAAGCGACAGCCTCTTGAGATGTAGGTCGAGACATTTCGCTATTAAGCCATTAACTAAATTGACTATCTGTACAGTGAAAGACGCATCAATTAGTATTTCATTCAAATATATTTGTGATTCTATTAACAGGTTGAACAAAAACCTGACAAGGCATAAGATAAAAAATATTAGAAAATAATATAATGTCACCATCGCCTGTCGTGGCTCAAAAGCAAGTTGGGAAAGGAGTGTCTTAACACTAGGTTCTCAAGTCCCGTCTGCCTATCGTGCTATATGCGTGAGTCTAAAAAATAATGTCAACCCATTCCGTTCTTTACTTCGCCTGAATTCGAGATATTGTGTATTGAAGTGAAGGAACTCTACGTCGCGTTTTGAGTTACCAGAATGAAAGAATAAAAATATTTTTAATATAATCATTCCTCCGTTTAGGATTCAAACCCAAAATCAATCGCTTAAAGTCAAATGCTGTCCCACTGCGACACGATGGCCCCAAAAATATTTAATATTATTTCTATAAAGAAAATTTAAATTGTCTGTAACAAAAAAAAATCACATATTCTTGTCAACACGCCAAGATTAACGTAACAGATAACGTTGGGATAACGCTTGGGACCTGAGCGGTACGGATTAACTTCCGAACATTTAATATTTCACTCAGTACTTTACTCCTGTTCTGATTCTGTCAGGTGATTTTGTGAGCCCATTCAATCCATTCACATTTATTTAATTGAACCATAGTATGATAAAATTACACGATTAAAACTATGTGCCTTTTTGGTATAGGAAAATAAAGGCTAAGTTAGGTAACTCAAAAACTACTAGTCAGATCTTAATTTAAGGATAATGGAACCACCAAGTTATTATTAATATTGCTATTATTAACTATCACGTTTTTGAGTAGACGAAAACTATGACAATAGTTACTTCAAACCAAGAAAAGTCTTTTTCTAGTCAAATAGTAGTAATCGGAGATAAAGTACGACGTTATGTGGATGATAGACGTGCAACTTGCATTATTTCTAACTTTAGTAAAAAATGGGACAAAAAAGACACACTTAGACATTCGTTTCTCTCTGCCTACTTTACTATATGTTATACATATTTATGCTGAAAATTCCAGACCCCTCGAATAAGAATCGAATCTACAGTCTCGCATCCACAGTCAGACGCAACCAAGTATGACCAACACAATTTATTTAGCTTGAAATATGTGTTAAATTAATATCCCCTCGTACATTAACGACAGCGTAGTTTCTGTCTCTCACGGGACTATTTTACATGCATACGAATTTAACGATGTATGCTAACCACGAACACGCGGTAGCTTTGTGGAAGTTTACACTGGTGTTATGGAAGGAAAACATTAAAAGTTTTTAAAAAGAAGAATTGCTTAAAAGGTTAATAGATTTAAAAGTTATTTTAACTGTGTATACAAGGTAAGTTTAGGGATTTTTTTTAAGACTTGACTTAAAACGGTGGGTGAGAGTTGAAATTCATTCGAGAGGGTCACTACCCTCTCGAATGAATATATAACTATAAAAGACGAGATACATAACGTTGTAATATGGCCATATTATATAAAATCTTAAAAAAATATAGTTTGACGTAAGCTATATTATTGTAATTGTATTTTGTTTTTGATATACAAGCGTTTTATGCGTTTTTTGCGTGATAGAGAAACAAGCATCCATACTTCTATGGTCAAAAATTTTCTCATTTATAGCATTAGTAGATAATTAATCAAGCTGATATTATACGTGACCAATTCAGGGAAACCCCCTTTAATATAAATAAAAAGTAATTGTTCTAAGTGTTTAATTAGGTACATTACATTTACAATACAATGGCGTGTACTTACGTCATACATATGCATATAATATGAATAATATATTTTTATTGACGCCGCAGTGGCGAATGTTCTCTAAACACGCGATTCTCATAGTTATGAATGCTATATGGGAAATATTCCAAAGCATTTGTAACTTGCCTTTGCCCTTCAAATATTTAACCCTACTGATATTATAAATGTGAAAGTTTGAGAGGAGATGAATATTTTTTTTTATCTTCACGCTGTATCTCGCATATAGCATGGTAGGCAGAAGAGCCCTGAGAACCTAGTGTTAAGACACTCCGTTCTCCCCTTGAGGCATTGTAACGCCTGTCGTGGCGCAGAGGCACAGAGGGTTCGATTCCACTGCATGAAATGTAAAGGTATTTTCATTTCCTGGGCTTGGTAACAAGTCAAAGCGCGGCGTTGAGTTCCGCCACTCAGCACGCAATGCCCCATGATGGATGGATGGATGTTTGTTGTTCTTTCACGTAAAAACTACTGAATAAATCTAGATAATTTTTTATCAGTTCATACTTTAGATTAAAACATAATGTAAAAAGATTTAATGAAATCTTTTATATTTAGAATTTTTATACATTAAATGAAAGTATTTTAACCACATATACTTTAGTATTGGGAAACATATAATATTTTGGGAAACACGACGTTTCGAACACTTTACTGTATGTTGTGGTAGCAAGTAGACTGTGTTACTATGTTTGATTAAACTTATTAAAATAGTTATATTTATAAAGATTTTGTGCAATTTGACTAAAATATAACGATATATCTAGTGTTTTATTATTTTACTAAATGTTACAAATGATTTTTTTGTTTAGGTAAACCATTGAAACGAATCCCAAATCGAAATTTGATTATGCGAATCATTCCTCATCTTTCCTTAGCTTTCCATGAATTCACCGTGCGGGTGAGGCGGGTAGAGTTTAACGACGGGATTGGGACTTGCGACCTAAGTGTAGGCGTAATAGCCTTCTCTAAAATATATATTAGCACTCGCTTTCACTGTCCGAGTTTCACGCTCCACGAATATTTGTAATGTAAATACAGTAAAAATTTGGTATTTCATCAAAAAGTATTTAAAAAGGTTTATTTGCAGACACTCGACGTTAATTGAATAAAATAAAAGTACGTATGTCAGCGATTTGACGAAGCTTATAATAACCAAATGCTTATGGAGCTTTTAATTAAATGGGAACGCTTTTATATGTTTTTAATCGCCGCTGCAAATAGGGTGGTGTTCTAAATTTAACATCGATATTTAAATATGTGTGTCTGTGGATCATAACTCGCAAACGGATCCATTTCTAACAATAATAGTAATAAAAATAAGAATAACAAAATAACAAATGTGTAAGTAAGCAAAGGCGGCCTTATCAATAAAAGTGATGTCTTACAGGCAACTATTATTGATTGCGTACTTATGTGAGACATCTTTTTGACGGAAAACAGTGCAAAAAATAATAATATTAAATAAATAATTATTATAAATACATAAAACTGACATACATACAAACACAAATACAAACATACATATACTATGTTTTTACGTTTTTTTTTTTTTGTTTGACAAAATTGATCCAACAGTGAAGAGTATAGCTTTCTTAATTCTATACCAAAATAGCCTTGCAAATAATGCAAGGCTATTTTGGTATAGAATTACGATTATATCGTAAGGAGTTTTTTTTTATTTCTATTTTTATGTTCTTTGAAATCGAATTGTGTGAAGTTAAGACATATCAGTTCATTAAAGGCGAAGCTTGCAGATTCAAGACACTTGTTAAATGTATAAAATCATAACTAAGATTTTTTTACATGCTCTATGAATAAGTTCCAGGATCTACCTTATCATGAAACGACATTTAAAAAATAATTATATTAATAAGCTAGATATTTTTTTTTAAATAACTTTTTTTTGCAGACGGTTTTTCCTGCAATGCATATTAGCCAGGGAGAATCGAACCCACTACCTATCGCATTTGCAGTCGGACGTAGTCCCATTGCCTCATGATGGCCATTCAACTACAATATTAAATAATACATATTTTAAATACATTCACTATTACTATTTTAAAATTTCGTTAAACATAAATCACGTTCTCGTTCTCGTCTTACAATATTATGAAAATCCAAGAGACATTCCACTCCCGTTCCAAAATGGAGCATCGAGGGCCCTTATCGTCGTTTAGCTCTACCAGAAACCAAGCAATTTGCATTTCGTATCGAAACTTTTCTTTTATCCTATTGTATAAATTTCGCTGGAAAAGCAAATATACATTGTGAAAGATAGGAAAGAAATACGTCATACGTTTAATTCAATTATATTTTTTGGTAACAGGGCCTAGCGCGGAGTTGAGTTCCGCCACTCAGCATGCAATGCCTCAATTCGGTGGAAAGTCGGGAACGTTGTGTCTTAACACTAGGTTCCCCCTGCCTACCCTGATATATGCGGGATACAGTGTGAAGTTATGTATGTATGTATGTATATTTTTAGCCGACTTACAAAAAGGATGAAGTTCGCAATTGTTTTTTTTATTTGTATTACCGCATAACTTTTTAGTGAGTGAATCAATTTTGATGGTTCTGTTTTTTTTTTCATATAATAAATAGCCAGTGCTTTTGATGTGGTCCTATTTAAATTTAATTAACATCTAATAAGTACCATAGTTTTTGAGTTATTCGTAATAATATCACTTTTTTTAAATCGATTTTCTTATTCCTAAACCTTATATTATTTAAATTATTTTTTTAATCATATTAAAAATATAGTGATTTTTGTTATTCACAAAACGACATTTTTATAAAGCAACTGGCTAACAGAATAGAAATTTAAAGAAATAAATATAATTCCCCCGAGTAGGATACGAACCCACAATTAGTCACGCTTACATTCAGTAATAAATATTGTGAAAGATAGGAAGGAAATACCTTTATTTTTTTTTTATTTATATGCAAGTCGACATCAACCTTTTCACGCCTGGTATAAAACCGAATACCCTATAGTTTACATGAAACTATGAATTTTCGAATTTTTAAACGAAATGACGCATTACATTCACTTTATAAAAGACCTAACATTTTTACAAACCTTCTTTGAACCACAGCATGCATTTGGAAAAAGATTCCTCGATTTTGAGCATTCATTAGTTCTACCGCAATGCAGGAGGAATCCTTTGACAAAGTAAGTTTCTCATTTTGAAACATTAAAAGAGTTTCAACTTTCAAGTAAACTACTCAAAATGTTGTATATTTACATTGTACGCAATATGATTTATACAAAAATTGAAAAACGATTTAAAAAAGTGCACTAAAATTTTAATTATTACGAATAACTCAAAAACTACTTGTCAAAACTCAACTAAATTTATATGCGATCACATCAACATTGGTTCTCTCAGTAAAAAGTTTGCGATAACGCACAACTAAAAATACAGTCTGATTGATAACTTTCTTTTTGGAAGCCGGTTAAAAATACAATTTATAGAAATAAATGTTCTTGGGAAGAATTTGCCTTTTACGACTACTATTTCATAGTGAACACAAAAATACAAAGCACACAAAACATTCCTATATTATTAAGCCATTCGCACAAATTAATTAATGCATCGTGGCGCAGTGGGACACTGACTGTAAACTCAATTTTCCCATTTGGAGGATTAATTGTATTTAAATTTTATTTTTTCAACCCGGCGTTGAGTTCCGTCACTCAACATAATGCCTTGATTTCGGGAGGAATATAGGGGACGGAATTAAATTTTAATTTCTCAAACCTGGCGCGGCGTTGAGTTCCGTCTCTCAAAAAATATAATAAGACACTAGATTCTCTTCTGTACGGTAAAACGTGGCGAAAGCGAAAGCAAAACTAGTTTTGCTACTCAATATACAATTTCTCCAATTCGAGCGGAAACCGGAAAACGGAGTGTTTTTACACTAGGTTCTCTTTGCTATACGGGACACCAGCGAAACTATGCAAAAAATATTTTAAAGAATCCTATAAAAAACTTTAGTTTTTTTTAAATAATTCTTATTGATCACTTTCTTAAATTCCAATAACCCACGTTTTGCAGTTCAGTTGGTACTTGTTAAGCTGATTTGGCCTATTTCGTCGAATCAAAAAACATCTACTAAAAATACACCAATTGAATTTTCTTTATTAAGAAACGCCTGTCGTGGGGCAGAGGCATAAGCGTGCGACTGTTACGCGACTGGTTGTGGGTTCGATTCCCACTCCAGGAAATGTTAGTATTTTTATTTTCTGGGTTTAGTAACAAGGCAAAAGCGCGGCGTTGAGTTCCGCCACTCAGCACGTAATGCCTCAATTCGGCGGAAAGTGGGGAACGGAATTGTTGTACGAGAACGGAGTGTCTTAACACTAGGTTCCCGGGTTCCCTCTGCCTACCCTATATGCGGGATACAGCGTGAAGTTAAAAAAAATGTTAAATAATAGTTTTCTTTTTATGCCTTTTATATAAGAATAAATGTTGTAAAGTGACAGAGTTTAACCTACTTTGCGAATGAACTTAATGTAAAGCTAATTTTGGCACGTTACTAGATGTTTAGGCCAAAGAGATTAAACTGGTCTAATACCTAAGTATAGGGTAGTGTAATTTTACATGCATTAATAAACAAAAAAATATGTTTGAACACCAAACTAGGAACATTTCCAATATAGCTTCTATTGGGTGTAATAAAAAAATATTTCCCCAGTATTCCCCAGATATAACGTTCGGTCGGACACATGGAAACTATGTCACGATTTTATTTGATTTCACGATCTTTTAGATTTTAATATGTTTGAATAAATATATATCATTAATAGATTTATATGATTTTCATTATATCTAAATTCTCCGTTCTCCACTTTTTACATCACTTCACTTCACTTTTCATCTGAAATCGAGACACTATATGTTGAGTGACAGACCTCTGAACCGAATAAGGTTGAAAATCGAACGTACAACCAATCGTGCTTAACTCAAACGTTGTTCCACTGTACCATTATGTTCTTCAATCTCTGTATTTCAATATAACTCATAGTTAATTTATTATAACATTTTTTGTCAAAAAATGGAAAGGTCTATAAGGAAAAGATCTCAGAAACTATGCCTTAGGGACAATTTCTATTCATATGGAATACTTATGCAAATATGTTACTTATATTGAAGTTATTATTATATCACATCAGATATTTACTATTTATTTAATATTATATTTTTCTGTTAGTTTTATTCACTACCAAGTGGTTGGCTATTAAAGCTCATGTCAAAGGTTAATTTCTCACAATAGATAAATATCTATCTTTTGTATATACAAAAGTAGATTTATGCTTACTGCTTGCAAATTAAAATACTAACCAAAAAAGCTGCTTCAAATAAAAAACACAAAGAAGTAAAAGGATTACGAATAAATCAAAAACTTCTCGTCAAATTACTGAATTTAACTGAAACATCAGAAGCACTAGTAATCATACAAAAAAAATATAGCTATCGTATAATGAACCATAAAAATTAACACTCACAGAGGTACTTCCTTTTTTTGAAGTGGGTAAAAACATTAAATTAAGATATTCAGTTATCGTACTTTTTTTCATTTTATCTGTCGATTGCTCAGCGGCAAATATCACACATAAAGGCACTTGCCTACACGAATTACATTTTTTTCTATTAAAAAAAAAATATATAAATAAAATATTCGGTAAGGCTTTAAGTAACTAATGGATATTTTATCCACAGGATAAGTGGATAGTGTACTGTAAACAGTTTACAGAAGCGTGGAATCTCATGAATTTTAAAATTTCGCTTTCGTTAAATTTACATTCTACTCACTTTGTCTTGAAACAGTTCGTTCAGATTTTTGAATATTTATTGACTCTTATATTCAATTATTAATATTTCTTTTTTTGGAAAGTGAAATATAGTTATATATTCTTAGGATAATAAAAGTTTGTATAAATCTATCACAGAAGCACATATATAACTTAACTTAGCTTGACGTTTTATCCCTAGCAGGTTATTCAGAGAAGACGGAGCGCCAATCGATACGGTCCCCGCATACTACTTTAGCTTCGTCTCTACCCTCTCTACTTTTTTCCACAGTCATTAAACTCCTCAGATTTGTCCTCCAGGAGGTCCTCATGCTTTTTACGTGACCTTTATTCAGTATCATAATTACTAAGTTCTCAAAGATCAACCGAGGTCTTCCCTTCAAATGTTATGTGATATACATACATATATATAGATAACATCATGAATGCTTTGAAACTTTATTTATTATTTTCCTAACTAAACTATAAGCCTAAGCGTCATTATAACAGAATTCAAGACTTACAAAAACTTGCGTTCTCGTAGAGTTCCATCATCTAAAGATCGTCTAAAAAGAATATTTAACAAAATTGGATACTCCTCGCCTATAATTATATTAGATGTAGAAATATAATTTAATTGAAACTGGAACCACACTTCTCTTTTTACGAGTATAATCATCAATTCTTTAAAGCAGATGACGTAAGAACTGCAGAGAGAGTCTAATTCTATTCTTTACTTAAAGACTATCCTACCGTAGATACAGTTTGGAGACCATCGTGGCGCAATGCGACAGCGTCGCACATGATAGTTGTGGGTTCGATTCTAACTCGAGGGAATGATGCATAGATGGAGTGTCTTTACGCTTAATTCTCGCTGACTACCCTATTATGCGGGTAAAAGGGTGAAGTTGAAAAAAATATATAAAGTATATACCATGTAGTAGCGATAAATACGAAAAAATAACATTCTATATATGCAACAGGAAAACAAATCAAGTCATATTGAATATATTGTACCAACAAAACCATACGTATGAACAACAATTCAGCGTTCTCTGCTGTGATTGAATGAAAGCTTACTACAGAGATGGCACTTAGCTTCTTCGTAACTTATTACTAGGTTTAAAGAAAATACATACAACATTCCAGTAACTTCGTTCGCTGTAAAAATAAAATGCCTGCAGTTTTAGCGCTAAATATTGATATTATTTATACTAAAAACAACGTAAACGTAACGTAAACAATTATAATAGTACAAACGATTTTTTTTATGGTTATGCTTTCTTATCATTAATTTAAATTAAAAATTAGTTCATTCAAAACTGGATTAAAAATTATGTTAATTAAATTAATCACATCTGGAACCCACTTTCCAGTGATTTATTCTGAAAGTGGGGGAAGGAGTGTCTTAACATTAGGTTTTCAGGTTCTCTCTGCCTACCCTGCTATAAGCGTGAAACTAAAAGAAAAAAAACTTAAAGCTTTTTTACTTTCAATCAATCAGGACTGATCTGCAATGACGCCTAATTTACTTATTTCGAAATACATACATATACATAGATTCACGCTGTATCCCGCATGTAGCAGGGTAGACAGAGGGAACCTAGTGTTAAGACACTCCGTTCCCCACTTTCCGCCGAACTGAGGCATTGCGTGCTGAGTGGCGGAACTCAACGCCGCGCTTGCACATTGATAGTTTCGAAATAAAAGTATTAAATATTAATTTTATCAAATTCTAATTTAATTATTTACTATAATACGTTATGTTAGCTTTTCATAATCATGTTAAATGGGCGTGCCGTGCCGCTTTGTTATTCTATTAGAAGCACACTCAATATGTGAACACTGTAACGGCCGTTTACGTTATTAAGCGATCGAGAGCTAAATAGATATTCTAGTTAATTTTAAAGCTATTTCAATTATATATTGAAATTAATTTTTGTTGACATTGTTCGCCATTTCAGGCTAACATAGTGTAACATACTCGTATGTTTGCAGATGTAAATATAATTCGAATTAATAAGTAGTTATTGATTCGAACCCTGCTTAGAATATATTATTTTCAATGTACATATTTTAACAATTATCTAGATTAATAATTGACAAATATTTCATAAAATATCTAGTGTTAACACGCTCCGTCCTTTTAACGTCTTTGGTCCCCCTTTCCACCGGATTGAGGCATTGCGTGCTGAATAGTGGAACTCGACGTTACGCTTCGCTTTGTTATCGAAACGAGGAAATGAAAATATTAATTATTATAAGTATTTGATATTTTCATTTCCTGCAATGGGAGTCGAACCCACAATCTGTCGAGTTTAGACTTGTGCCTCTGCGCCTCGACTGGCCTCTATTAATAAATTATTTTATTTAATTAATATCTACTCGAAGCACAATCGGTGTTGGCAATAATTTAGTTTCTAATATAATATAATTTGTACATACATATATACATACATAGTTTCACGCTGTATCCCGCATATAGCAGGGTAGGCAGAGGGAACCTAGTGTTAAGATACTCCGTTCCCCGCTTCCCACCGAATTGGGCGGAACTCAATGCCGCGCTTTGCCTTGTTACCAAACCCAGGAAATTAAAAATTTCATCTTCTGGAGTGGGAATCGAACCCACAACCTGTCGCGTTTACAGTCGCACGCTTGTGCCTCTGCGCCACGACACGTTAATAATTATAATAATAAGTATAATTTGTATATAAATAAATTCACTTTGTATGTAAAGTTTTACTATTTAGCGCTACAAAATTTTCTCTAAAGAGCTTAAATCCTAGTATAGAAAGCGGCAACGAATGCAGCTATTTGAGGAAGTCGGATTTAAATATCTACTATACTACAATATTTTATTTAAATTTTTTTATATTTCTCCGTTGAGTAAGGCAAACCGCGGTGTTGAGTTCCGCCAATTAACACTCAATGTCTCCAATTCGGGCGGGAAGTGGCGCACGGAGTGTATTGACACTAAGTTCACTCTGACTACCCTGCTGTGCGGAATAAAGCGGGAAGCTGCTTATTTTTTATATATTTTTAAATGAGGCTATGTTAACCGGATTAATCGTATTTGTTTTGATATTTGGAAATATATTTTTAGATGTAAAGAAAACTTAGGTATTTGCGGCAATGTTCGTCATTTAGCTTAGAAACTGTGTAGGTTGTAGAACGCATTGCCGTGCTATGACCGAAAACATCCTCTTGAGTGATAGAAAAACAACCCTGCCTGTTTCTAAGCTAGATCGAGTATTTCTTTCACGTATCACAGAAAGTATAACAGGTCCAAAAAATATTGTGTAACGATTGTGTTAAAGGTTATTCATGAATTTATTAAGGACTAGATGCACTGCCTACGGTTTTACTCGCATAACTCTCAAATTATATAAATTTTTCCTATATCGATTGGTCCATATATAATCTAGCTTCACGCCGTATCCCTAGCGAGGTACTTAACCAGAGAGAACGAAGTGCCAAACACTTTTTCCATGAATACCTCAATCGCCTCGCCCTATATTAAACTTCTTCATACATAAGAAGGTCCTCAGATCTAACATATGTGCGTTGTTCTTAAGACAGACTTGCAATATCGATAATTTTTATTGTAATACCCTCATAACCTTAAAATGAATGCATCGATTTACATAATTCAAAAAGTAATTCCCTCCTACGTAGCTCTTAGCGTAGCACCTTAAATATTAAATATATTTGGGTAAAGATTCATATCATGATACGGATATAATCGTTTTTATGCACCCCTGTTTGGACAAAAATGTTTATTGTAACATAACTAAAGTACATAATATTGTCTAGCGAACTTTTTTAACCGTGGGAACGTATAATTTGTATTATATTTTTTTTATATTTATGCAGTTGTTTATGCAACTTTGCATAGAAATCATATTTTTAGCCATTTTTTTATACCGTCGGTAAAACTATCTTTCTGCCTTTTTACGATTAATAAATTTTGGTTTCAAAGTAGACAACTTATGTTACTCGCTGTACTTATGTTACTTTATTTTGATTTATAAAAAAAATGAAAATATAAATTCCTATTATTAAATTAATAATTAAATAAATAATTTCCTAAAATATAAATTTCTCTTTTATAATGTAAAAAATAAGATGCCCAGGGAATTTAATGTTCATTCCGGTCTGTTTCAATGGTATTATTCTCTATATATAATTGTAAATAAATAATTGTAAATTATTTTCATTGGAAAAGAGACTCGATGAGATTTTTGCACCAGTTTTTTCTCAGAACTGAATCATCAATTTTAGTCAACCGGTACATAATTTGGCGTTCAGGAAACGCAAGCATGTAGTTCCATATTTTGAATAAAATTATTTGACTAATTCACTGTGAATATATTAATTTGTTAAGTGAAATTACTGTAATTTTATTTCACCTTCACGATTTATTCCGAAAGCAGAGACTGCCAAGTGTTGGAGCACTTCATTTTATACATTTGTACCGGATTCGCGGCGTAGGCTTTTTTCGAGGTGGCTTTCAATGTTTAGCTAAGATTAATCTTATCAGTGATGGAAATTAGTAATAATTAAAATATATTCATTCCCCTGAATTAGGATTGAACCTACAACCAATCATGTTTACATTCAGACGCCTAGGACGCACTGCTGTTTTTTTTCTTTTTTTTATGGATAACGGATGGCAAACGAGCAGAAAGACCACCTTATAGTATACCCATGTAAATAACCACCAGGTAACCACCTTCGCCCATATCAACACCACCAGAGGTGTTGTAAATGCGTTGCCGACGTAGAGGATACAGATGGAAAGGCAGGACAATGTAGTTGTTCGCTATCGGAACCACCACATTCTGGGGAAGGGATGGGTGGAAATGGAGAAAACCTGGCTTACATGCCATCAAACTGGAACACATCATTAGATATTTGGCGGTTCGTCTTTGACATGATAGTGGTCGCGAGCCATTCGGAGTGAAGCTCCTACCACCTAACTACTGAGATACCCGCCTCTTGTGGGACGCTGTCCAGCGACGGAGGGGAATTGTAAGTAGTAGTCTAAAAAAAAGTATGAAATTATTAAATTTTAAAATGTAAATAAATTTATTTATTTTGATTTCAGCAAATTAATCTGATATAACTTTTTTCATTATAACTGAACAATGTCCACCGTGTGCGGTTCATACAACGTGAATTGGCGAAGTGATTAGCGCTATGACACGGTCACAGCCATTAACTAACGAACAAATTAAATTTTAAATTCAATTCTAGATATATTTTACTTTAGATGAAACTGAAGTCAAGCTATTTTTTATGCTACTAATATTATCAATGCAAAAGTTTGTGAGGATGAAAATTTATTACATGCCCACGAAAACAAACTACTGAACGGATTTAAATGAAACTTTAGAGTAATATAGCTTATACATCAGAATAACATACAGGCTATAATTTAATAGATATTATGTAACTTGGCCATAATATATTGATAGGTAGATTTAAAAATATTCTTAACTGATTTTTGAAAAGCAGAAGGTTCTTAATTCGAGAAATATACAGAAGAGTATATTTTTTATATGTTTTTTTTTTCAATTTTGTATCATACTTTATATATCACAGCTAGTTTTTATGATGTGAATCCAAATAAATCTAAAATTAGTTAACATCTGACTAGTAGTTTTTGAGTAATTCGTAATAATTTTACTTTTTAATGCATTTTATTAAAGTCAGTCAGCCAGTCTTCTATCTATGTCAAAATGTTGATTATTTATGTTTTATCTCCGTACAGTGAGTGAGTTAGTATAGACGTAGGTGTAATAAGGCATTGTAAATGTGCCTGCCGCTGCCTCGTAATATCTACTTAGAAGCTACAATAACGTTTTATAACGTTGCCTTTATTCCAACCCAGTTGCATGGATCGTGTACACGATACTGCAGTCACCGGCGTAGTGAAATGTTATTTTCTTTATTACTTATTTGTAGAAAGTAAAAGTGAACACACGTACATATGTACACTACACTTATATCTGATGATTACACATTATTGTTGTTACGTGAAATTGATTTAAAAGAGCCTCTTAAACCCACACTTGGGTTGTAAGTCGCAATGACTCTCCAAACTTCTCTCTCTGCAACACGATCAAAGTAATCTACTACATTCTAAGATTCAACTCATCTCTTTGCAACGCATCCACACGGTGAACCGGGATGGGGGTCACTGACAATGACATCGACGCCGACACCGACACCGACGCCTGTTCAGTAGAAGATCTCAACGATGCGCTTTGCCCAGAATAAACGAAAATAATTAAAATATAATAATAATAGATTAGATTAGGTATATCTATATTATTAGCAGGGCCGGTATTTTAGATTATAATTTGAATTCATACTCTCTTGAATAACAATGCCAAGGGCAAGGGCTAAAATATGTAAAAGAGAAGGCTGATTGATTGACGTAACATGGGACTGTTGAAACAACTAGATAAATCCGGCCTACAGTTGCTATATTATGAATAAGGGATTCGCTGATATGATACCTTAGCATATTCAATTCGAAGGATGAAATATCCTTTTGGTTATTTCAGAAAAAAAAAAGAATTTTATTTGAAATATACAGAAGATAATTTAAACCAACTCGGAACAATATTTAAATTTAAAAATTAAAATATTAACGTTTTTCTAGCTTACTAAACTTATAACTTATATTAAAAATATTTTCATACTTCTGCTTCAGTAAGTTATAGGGCAGCGTTGAGTTCCGCTACAAGCAACGTCTCAATTTTGAGCAGAAAGTGGAGAAGAGAGCATTTATATAATAGTGATTTATTCTCTGCCTACTTAATACATATTTGAATACTAAGCAAATAGTACGAATTCCTATAATGAACTTATGTAGGTATGAATTTATTCAATACTCAACCCAGTCTCGGGTTGAATACCTTCTGCGTTTTATAGCTTTGAATTCAACCCAAATATTTTGTTTTCGAAGTGAGGATTTCATTATGATTTATTTGTAAGGATATCATGGTTTCTACTATTTTGTTTAGTTTTATTTATTTTTCTACCTTTTTATCTTCATTACATTTCTTTCGTCTTTAACCGAGTTCACCGCGTGAAGACCACAACTTAACCGTGTTACCGCATAACTGTATACTGGATAAATCAATTTTGATATGAAAGCTAGTGCTTCTGATCTGGTCCAAATTAAATTTCGTTTAGACCTCACGAGTAGTTTTTAAGTTTTTCGTAATAGTCTTTTTTTTCTGCTAAAGTCTTAAATATCTAAAGTTGTTTCCACTTTCCGCGTGTTTAACAAAACGGATCCTAATCCGCTCATAGTTCATCTAAAGCAGCTTAAACTTTTGTCATTCACGACCCCATTTATGATTGTGAGTTTCTTGACGACCCCATACAAATTGGTAATTGGCCAAAATGGTGTATATAAATATCTGACATTCAAGGTTACCGGAAGCCGCTGGATGCGGGGAGCGCAGGACTGATCGCTATGGAAATGCGTAGGGGAAGCCGACTTAAATTTTTTTTGATGACGATGACGGCGACGAAGAAGAAATTAAAATTGAGTGGAATGAGGATTCATAACCAAACCGTTATGCCCTACAACTGCGATAGTCTTGATGGTTGATGAAAATGAATACGTAGGTATATGAATGATTGAATGAAAACAAAAAAAATGCTATATTAAATAAAAAATACCGCAGTGGCACATGAAGAAATACTTAAACTGAATCATAAAAAAAAAAAACAATTTGAATAATCCAAAATAAATATGTTTTTTCGGTAGAGTAATTAGGGAGTCGTTAAATTAACCGCAATTAGTCAAGATTTGGGACAAAGGTCGAAACCCTTTTCAATATTAAAAGCGTTAACGAATTAAGAGCGCGTCTATGTGTGTGACTCTCATATGTACTTCCATACTGTAGTGTATGTAAAATATAGCATACACATACCTTAGTTTAACAGTAATTTAAATAAATTTGCATAGAGAAACTGTCTGTTAGAGGCCTGTCGTGGCGCAGAGTCACAAGCGTGTGACTATAAACGCTGGTTGTGGGTTCGATTCCCACTCCAAGAAATGAAAATACTAAATAATATTTAGTATTTTCATTTCCTCGCACTGGTAACAAGGTAAAAGCGCGGCGTCGGGTTCCGCCACCCAGTACGCAATGCAATTTCAGCGGAAAGTGGGGAACGGAAATGTTAAAAGACAACAGAGTGTCTTAATACTTCTTGATTCTCTGGTTCCTCTGCCTACCCTGCTACGTGCGGGATACAGCGTGAAGCTAAATAAATAATAACTGTCTGCTGGTGTAGATTTTTGTTTCATCAAGCTAAATATTTTCAACATTTAGCAGTTATATTCAGAAAAAAAAATTGTACAATAATAACTGTTTTAGTGTAAGCCGCTTTTATGTAAGTGATAAAATAAGAAATTACAAATTAACAAAAAGATGCCTCCATTGTCTCTGTCACATATACCTAAAGTGTATAGAAAGACTTGCAATTCTAAAACATATTAATTTTCTTATAGAATTAGAATTAAAAAGTCTTTAATATTATAACCCATTACACGTAATAACGTCTTAAATTTTCGCATCTCAAATTTTCTTTATTCAATTAGACCTGAGAATCCTTACGTTTTAATTGTTAGTCCTACAGAAAGTTACCACCGGCTCCGAAGGTAGATCTATTAAAACAAATTTACACCATTTTATAACTCATTATTAGTAACCCAATTAAATTTGAAATCATGAATTTTTGAGATATTAAGTGAAATGATACATTGTTTTTTTAGCTTCACGCTGTATCCCGCATATAGCAGGGTACGCAGAGGGAACCTGAGATCACAGTTTTAAAACACTGCGTTCCCCATTTTCCGCCGAATTGGGGCATTGCGTGCTGAGTGACGTGAAATAATTCATAAGTTTTGTAATAAAAATAGTTGAGATATATAAAATATGACAGTATAAAATTTATCAAGCACGAAATCTATTAAAATGCTTCTAACGATTTGTTTCTGCGTCTCCTAGATAACATGTCATACTGCAACTAAGCAAATACCAAGTGAACAAACTTAGGCAATTAGCTAATTATATTAATGAGAAAAGTTTTAATAATCAAATTTGCGTTGGTGGAATTTGAAATTATAGTTCAATTGGCTACGAAGGACTTCATCCTTAAATATTTCATTTACATTCTCGATATTCCAATGGAATTTCAATATACCTTCCTACCTAACTTCACGCTTTATCCCTAGCAGGGTAGTTAGAGAGAATATGCCTATAATTCTGAATGTGGAAATAGCATTAAAATAATAAAGACAAATTAAAATTTTATTTATTTGATGACTAGACCTACTGCATGGACTGTAGCATTTGGCGTTTCGTTCACTTTGACTACTCCACTAGGTAAGCTAGGGAATCGTAATTTATTCGTAAGAAAAACTTTAAGTTTAAGAATAATTGACCCTAGTTTTCTTTATTCTCATTTTATTTTATAGGCTTAAGTATTAAGAATTCAGTTTTGAAACTTTAAACTTGCAAAAGTATATATAAATTTTATTTTCTTTGTAAATTAATGTAACCAGGTAAAAATTAGTACCAAAAGTCTCCGTTCTCACTGTCCTTAGGTTGGCGGAGCTTAATACCGACTAGGAATCAAATCCCGAACCATAGTATGTGCAATTAGATTTTCTAACAACGTCCCAATAGCGTCCTTACTAATTTTCGATCAAAAAACAATTTTCATTTTTCTTTAATATTAAAATGCATGTAAAGGAAATTGTGAACAAAACCTTGTTCAAAATAATCTTCTTATGATATATTTTTATTTAAATTCATATTCCTCTTGCACAGAATTTCAGACATAAAGCTGGTTTTAAAGGTGAAGGCTTAAGGGATTTATAGAACGTATACATTGAAAATATTGCATTGTACATATTATTTACTTACAATATTTATATTTAAAATATATTTGATTGTACGTATATATTATTTTTCAAAGGGTTTCAAAAAAGGATTAATTCTCAATTTGACAGTATTTTTACGAGTGTTACGGCATAAATAAAAGGTTAAAAGAATCATCAAAATTTGTGCACTCGTTAAAAAATGGGTTTTTTTTTTTTTTTTATGGATAACGGATGGCAAACGAGCAGAAGGACCACCTGATGGTAAGTGGATACCTTCGCCCATGAACATCTACAACACCAGAGATGTTGTAGATGCGTTGCCAACCTAGAGGATACAGATGGAAGAGGAGGACAATGTAGTATTCCGTTCTCGGAACCACCACATTTTGGGGAAAGGATGGGTGGGAATGGGAAAACCTGGCTTACATGCCATCGAACCGGAACACATCATAAGATATTTGGCGGTTCGTCTTTGACATGATAGTGGTCGCGAGCCAGACGGAGGACGAACCTCCTACCACCAAACAAAATTTTGATGATTCTTTTTTATATGATAGCTAGTCTATAGCATAGCTAGTGTTTCTAATAATAAATGGGACTACAATTTTAATTTAATTAAGATATGACGAGTAGTTATTCATAATAGTGCATTTTATTTGAAATCGGTTTTCTCTTATTGTTAAAATGTTAATTACTTATTAATATACAAGACTTGATGGCAGAAATCTTTAATCTATATGTTTAGTTTACATTCATCTTCATCGAACCAAAAATATATCACTAGGTTGCTTCGCTTACGTCTGAGTGGACAACTTAAGAGACCACATGCTAAAAGCTCGTTCAATAAGCTTCCATTTGATAATTTTTCTTATTTTCGTGTATTTTTCTTATTTTCATATATTTCATTTGTTTTCTGATTTAAAATATGAAGCCACCGTGGCGCAGTGGGACAACGTTTGACTGTAAACGAGGTGTTTATGGATTCGATCCCAAGTGAGGGGTCAATATTTCAAATTATCTTTATTTGAATCTGAAGTTAAAGCGCGTTCATTTAATCTTGCAATGCTTCGAATTTGCGTGGAAAGAAGAGAACGGAATGTCTTACGCTTTTCTTGTTACGTTCTCTTTGTCTAACGTTCTATACGGGAAAAAGCGTAAACGTGCAGGTTGTGGGTTCGATTCCCACTTAAGGAAATGGAATTTGTCATTTCCTGGGTTTGGTAACAAGGCAAAGCGCGGCGTTGAGTTCCGCCACTCAGCACACAATGCCTCAATTCGGCGGAAAGTTCTCTGCCTACCCTGCTATATACGGGAAACGGCGTGAAGCTATGTATGTATATGTACTCGTATAATTAGAAAAGTAGAGAGAATCGAATAGTTAAACACATTCCTATGATACAATACCATTTAATAACAAACACAAATAAAAACAAACTTAATGCCCACATAATAAGCTAGATTCACTTTCATTTACGATCTATATATGAGTCTAAAAAGAAAACTTCTAAGTATAACTTCCATTTGGCCTTATAACGATATAAACTGTGAAAGGCGATGGTAATGAGGTCATATTTTAAATTTATACCCTTAATGACTAGGCACGAAACTTTGCGTGCTATTTATCTATGGCGGTTACTGTTTTTTTTTAATTTATTAAAATCATTCTACGTGCCTATTTTTTTGTTATAGTTACATTCAAAATAATTAATTAGGTATGAGTATTTCAACAAATTAGTTTTTAGGTCGAATAGTTAATTATATTATAAACATAATTAAATCAAAGTACCTTACATTTACCGGTTTAGGTTGTAGTAGTAATAAAAATAATCAAGAATTTTATTAAAGTTATGCAATATTTTTAGCTTCATACTGTATTCTGCATATAGCAGGGTAGACAGAGGGAACCAGAGAACCTAGTGTTAAGACACTCCGTTCTCGTTTTACCACGTTTGTTCTCCTCTCTCCGCCGAATTGAGACATTGTGTGTTGAGTGGCGGTAGTCAACGCCGCGCTTTGCCTTGTTACCAAAGCAAGGAAATGAAAATACTAAATTTTATTTAATATTTTCATTACCTGGGGTGGAAATCGAACCAACAACCTGTTCTATTTACAGTCGCATTCTTGTGTCTGAGCGTAAAGACAGGCCTCTATTGCAATTTTTAAAATATAACATATTTTTGTTGTGTGTTATCGAAATAAACAAACAGTTTTTATCTATTAAACGCTTGTGTTACTGAGCAACTGAGAGACAACGTACAACAAAACTAAACTAGTGGCAAAACTAGTAGCCATAGAAAGATAAAATTTCGCATGTCGGCTGTTTGAAGAATGCAAAGGAGCATTGAGAGAGAATTTCCGGATTTTTTTACGAAAACGGGAAGAAACTAGATTTTAGATTTTAAAGTCCAACCGTGATAAAAGCCGCAGGATACAGCTAGTATAATATAATTATTTTTTTAATATCATTTGAAACACAAAAAGATTTTTTGTTCACCCTGTAGACAAATATGTGATTTTGGTAAAATATTATTCAAATATGACCAAACTTGATATCGCCGTTAGGAAACGGCGGCGGTTACGAGTATAACCCTTACAATAGCCGTAATAATTTTTTCTTCGAATTTAACTGTTTCTTATTAGGTAAATTATGTAAATTGCTCCAAATTTCGCTTACTTTTGGGTAAAAAAATGGTAATAGGACTTTATTCGTAATAACTGTGCCAGAAAAATACTGTGGTAATACACATTTTGAAGTAAACTTCTAAACTTTTGTGCAAATTATTTATACGTATAAGGTAGACCTCTTTAAGATATATCTATCTAAAAAATATTTTTTATACTCTAATAGTAACAAATCGCTCCCCACTCCAGGAAATATAATGTTTAATATTTTCATTTCCTGGGTTTCGTAAAAAGGTAAAGCGCGGCGTTGAGTTCCGCCACTGAGCACGCAATGCCTCAATTCGGCGGAAAGTGGGGAACGGAGCGTCTTAACACTAGGTTCTCAGGTTCTCTCCGCCTACCCTGCTATATACGGGATACAGCGTGAAGCTAAAAAAAAAACAAAAAAATAACCTAATAGTAACAAATCCCTTATGTAAAATTATTTTATTAAATTGTTTTGTAAAAGAAATTGTAATATAATTTGATCTTCCGTTATACATTGTATATTTATTTATTGACAGTTAATATCCTAAAATTTATTTTTTGATATAATTAGTCTGTACAAGCAGTGGTTGTCGAGCCATACTCGGGTAAATAATTGTTTTTAATCGTTTCCGTTCCCTGGATTGGTCAAAGCGCAGTGTTGAGCACCCCTCTCAACAGGCAACGCTTCGATTTCAGGAAAACGGGAAACGGATTGTCTTAACAAGATTCTCTCTCACTACTCTGAAGCTGTACGGCCAGAACAGATTGTGATATCAGGCAAAACAAAGCGTAACGTATACTCCTCCTCCTGATATTGCTATTAACACGCAATCCCTCAAATACGGACAGAAAGTTAGTCTTGACAATGTACTCTCTGACTACTTGGCTATGCGAGATAAAGCTTTAAACTGCTTTTTTCTTTATTTTTTTTTAAATATATAAAAGTAAAGCACATTTTTTTAAAATAAAACAGATTTTTTCATCGTTACATTCTTATAAAATGGCATAATTGAGGCGTACTCGGATTGTACACCATAGGTGTAAGTCCCACAAGTGTAAGTTATACACCGCATACTCGAGGCAAGTTTGTATTAAAATATTATTTTTCCTAGTTTTATAAAGTCAAGATTATAAGAATATACATATAAGTTAAAGTTTAAAAAAAATCAACGAGTGGAAAGTTTTAGTTTACTTATGATATACAAATATGGCTTTAATAGAGCTGAAAGTTTTAAAGTAAACTGTTAAGCTTCATAGTTTTCAGGTGTTGGTAAGCAATTATCATAAATTCCTAAGTTTGCTGAAATATTTTATTATAAAAAACGAATTTTTTTAAATATATTTCTTAAAAAAAGATAAAAATATCACATTTATTTGATAATACGACAATGAAATAATCATTTTTAAAGCTTCCACCCATTCCTCAGAAGTCCTACATAACCAGTACGAGTCCCCAAAGAAGCTGTACCCGTATAGGCTAACCTCCTGACAAAAAAATAAACAAAAGAAATAACAATGTCTAAAGACAAAATAGAAGAGCAACTAATAAATAATAAAATAAATAAACAATAATATCTTTATTGGACCAAAAGTAATGTAGTAACCAGATACATAGAATGATCTCCTTACTATTATTGTAACTAGTATTCATAAACTCTGGTACTCATTATAAGATTTAACTTGTGTTATGGGTACCAGCGTACTAATGGCATATATTCGAAAAAAAATAAGAATTATATTACATGAAAGTATTGTAAGAAGCTAACTTATGCGTGACCCGAGGCAAAGTACAAGAAGTAAACAATATTCTCCCAAAATTGTCTAATTTAGTTTTAATCCAACATGTCCTGGCCATGTTAACAACGAATTTTGTTTACATCTTACAAAATTATTCTGAAAAAATACCCGCTACAGGAAATTTGTTTCGTGAATTAGGAATTATTTTTTGTATCTTGGAAAAATTTTCGTGGATAGCCTATTTATTTTGATAGAAATAAAGTAAATATTTTATCAAACTAGAAAATTATATCAGATATTATAAGAGTAACAAATGCGAATATTTGATAGGTCGATTGGCATGATATCCAACAAATATTCATAGACATTACGATTGTTTTATTTATGCCAATATATTATTAAATAAAGACAAAAATTTAATAATTCTATTCATTTCAGACAAAAAAAATGTTTTTATAATATAAAATGAAATTTACAGACACAGCTTAAGCTTAAAAATGCCTGCACTGAAAAATGAGTATTATTGATTTATCAACGTATTCACGCCTATCACGGTATGAATATTATGTTTTTATCTTCAGTTATGAATTCAGATATATAAAATAAAATTTATTTCATATGTGTGGGGTTATGGCGACCATACGCCACGCTTAGATGCCCTACTAGCCGTACCCTATATTCCTAGGACTCTAATCCACAAACATCGTATGCAGTGACATACTTTTCTACTGCAGCATGACATAATGTTTATATTATAATAATAATTAGAAGAAATGACGAAACGACTATTTATCATTAAAGAATCCCCACCTCTTAAATAGATACACCATCACCATGAGATTTGCGATAAAGTATATAATTTAAGCAGTTTTTTTTATTTATTATACTAGCTGTATCTCGCGACTTTGTTTGCGTGGATTATAAGACCTAAAACCCATTTTTTACGCGTTTTCGAAGGAATTTAGAAAAATCCTCTCTTAGTGCACTTCCCAAAGCGCCTACATGCCAAATTTTAACTTTCTATGACCAGTATTTTCGTCTGTAATTTGTCTGTTAGTTAGTCAGTAACGCAAGTGTCATAAGTATATATATTCTAAAAAGTTTTTAATAAATCTAATGCTATCTTTTTTACGACATATAGCTTTTTATATGCCGCTTAAAACTTTTGTAACTACTCTAAGTAAGTTAATGCTACCGAGCTTTTTCTTTAAGAATGAGAACAGATAATCGCATCTTATTATAAAAAGTCTGAAAAGTTTTTTGCTTGGGCACAAAAGCTTAACGTAGGACTTCAGTCAGGATTAATGTATTCGCATTATCTGATATTTTTCTATCACTTAATAAAGTGTTAATGGTAACATAACTAATTGAGATCAGTTAGGTATCTGAGTTTATTCATTATAACATCAAAATAATATTTTTTTATGTGTGTTTTTTTTAGCTTGACGCTGTATCCCGCGTATAGTAGGGAGGTAAGTAGAGGGAACCAAAGAACCTAGTGTTAAAACACTTCGTTCTCTTTCAACAATTCCGTTCTCTCACTTTATATCTCAAAAACTACTAGTCAGATAACAACTAATTTTAAATGTGACCACATCGATTCACTAACTATCATCACATAAAAGAACCATCAAAATTGGTTCACCCAGTAAACAGTACATTCGAGTTGAGAACCTCCTCCTTTTTTTGAAGTAAGTAAAACAACTTTATTTATAGAAGTACTTACTGGGTTGCGGTGAATGTTTCTTGGACATGGCGTCATTTAGCTCCTGTCAGCTGTTGCAGCGCACGCACGTGATCATTGAGAGGTCTCGCTTGCATCAAACACTTGTTATAAACCTGAAGACCAAACAGAGACAAATGAGTGGTAATAAATGTACTTACTTACTTAGTTAACTTCACGCTTTATAATATATATATATATATATATATATATATATATATATATATATATATATATATATATATATATATATATATATATATATATATATATTATGATTAAGATAGTCAGAGAGAACGGAGCGCCAAACGCTACGGTCCCTGCATACCTCTTTCGTCTTGTCCACAGTCATTAAATGTAATAAAAAAAATATTTTTTAGTTTCTCTTCTAAGTTTCAAATAAATTAATTTGCTCACATTTTGCTTGTATATTATAATAATCAATTAATGACTTAAAAATATATTTTATTTTTTTAAATGAAGGAAAAAATTCTTTGAAAAAATATCATATTGTCTCACTCTCTTTGTGTGTTAATGTTTTGTATAAAATCAGATGATAAGAACTAAGTATAATTAAATTTTAACCAAAAAGGGAAACTGACTTCAAATAAAATACACTAAAAAATAAAATTATTACGAATAACTCAAAAACTACTCGTCAGATTTTAACTAAATTTAAATGGATAAATACCAGAAGCACTTGCTATAATCCTACAAAAACGAAAGCTCTTGAGGATGGATAAATGTTTGTTAACCTTACACCCAAAAACTATTGAACAGATCTATATAAAACTTTACAGTAACATGTAACAATGTAGAAGCTCTACATTATAATAGCACATAGGCTACAATTTCTAAAGATTTTGAATAATTTTGTTATAAAATAAGAATAAGTATCTACTTTCAAATATATTTTCTTATGAAATATGAAAAACCACAAGGATGACGATGTAACAAACTGTCTCGACAGTACCACGATCGCTTGATTTATTTTACAAAGTCTTACTTTACACACTTTTGTGATTAATCTCTCAGGACAGGCGTTTAATGTTCAAAAGATAACAATGCGGTTAAATGTTCAGAAATTGTATCGTGACAAATATTTCTAACTAGCCATCAACATTTCAGATTATTTACTGTGTCGAAATTGTTTTAACCGACTTCAAAAAAGGATAAATAATTATATTTTAATATTATAATATTTTAATAGGATAGCTTGTGCTTCTGATGTTGTTCCTATTCAAATCTTGTTAAGATGACGAGTAGTTTCGAATTATTAATTTAGTAAGTTTTAGTGTATTTTCTTTGAAATAGATTCTCCTTTTTTTTGTTAAAATCGCAATTATGGATTTTGGAGGTTAACTAAACAAAACATATAGTAAAGTATTTGCAAATATTCACTGTGTATATATGCGCAAATAACACAATTATGAGGGAATAGGACTGTATCGGACTATATAAATGATCGTGAGTTCGATTCTCACTCGAGAAAACGATTTTTGTTTTTATTTTTAACGAGTTTTGTTTTTATTAATCCGCTTTGGTTAGTCAAATCGCGGCGTTGAGTTCCGCAACACAATATACAATGTTTCAAAACTAAAAAAAAGTGGACAACAAAATGTCTTAACGACTAAGATACCTAATTTAGATTATTTCTGCGTGTAGCTAAAAGAAATCTATATAACTTTACTGCGTAATTCATTTATTTCGTCTTCCAAGGATTTGGTTTCTATCACCGGCAATCTAATAAACTCGGAATAGAGGCGACATGATCGGTAACAAATTTAAAGCTAAATGAATTACCGTCCGTAAAGGCTTGTACTATATGTTCGTAAGATCTTAAGTATAGAGACAAATTGAATTAAAGTAGTAATAAGTTCGATATTTTTGTGATTTTTTATTACTATTATGAGAATATCTTGTGTTACAGCTCTTTGATTATTACACATATTAAATGAAACTATTTTAATCGAATTAATCGCGTATATTTTAGTAGACTCCACCTACCTGTATATGTATGTGTGTGTGAGAGTGGCTCTACCTCTGACAACAGACTACTGTAAAGTGTGCGAAACGTCGGGTTAAGAAAAAATCACAAGATATATTAAATGAAACTATCATTTAATATATCTTGTGATTTTTTCTAATATAATATCATAGGTTTCTTTAGCTGTAATTCTTTTTAAAATTTTTATTTATTTCAATAAATTTGTAATCCTGTTGCTTGAATTTTCATTTACCTATTTATTTATGTATTAGTTTTTTTAGCTTCCCGTAGAACAAGATAGATAGAAAGAGACTTGTGTCAAGACACTCCATTTTACATTTGTCGCAGAAATGATCGAAATATTGCCTGTTGAATGACGAAACTCAATGTCACGCTTTCGCTTACTAATGCGGGGAAATGAAAACAAATTAGATAAATTCTTTCCCCCGATAGCGAATCGAACCTACAAGTATTGTGTTTTTAAATCAAACACTGTCCCATTGTGCCACGATGGCCTTATATATTTATTTTCACCATTTATTTATTTATAATTTTTAACTACTAACTTCATTTCAATTGTAAAAAGCTATCTTTGTATAAATGTTTTACTGACTTTTATTTTCTGGTTTAACACATTTCCTTAATATAACAGATAAGATAACATAAACCGTTATTGCACACTAAAAAGATACATTGAACAGATTCCTTAACTGCCCAAAGGCGGCCTTATCACTAAAAGTGATCTCTTCCAGGCAACCAAATTGTATGAATCGACCACTAAAATAACATGAAGAGGGTATAATGTGGTGCAAAATAACAAAAAACAACTAAATAAATACTCCCTAGGCTACATATACGAGTATAGACTATCAGTACAATTTATGTAATACCCTGAAAGAATTGAATCTAACGCCTGTCGTGGCGCAGAGACACAAGCGTGCGACTGTAAATGCTACAGGTTGTTGGTTCGATTCCCACTCCAGGAAATGTAAAGGTTTAGTACTTTCATTTCCTGGGCTTGGTCACAAGGCAAAGCGCGGCGTTGAGTTCCGCCATTCAGCACACAATGCCTCGATACGGCGGTAAGTGGGCAACGGTGTGTCCTAACACTAGGTTTTCAGGTTCCCTCTGCCTACCCTGCTATATGCAGGATACAGCGTGAAGCTAAAAAATAGAGTAATAACTAAGATCTTAAAAAAATAACATTGTTGTGATGGACTCAAAAACTACTTGTCAGATCTTAACTAAATTTATATGGGACTACATAAGAACCACTGGCTATGATATAAAACAATCATCATAATTGATTCACACAGTAAAAAGCTACGCAGTAACAAACAAAAGAAGATACAGTCGAATTGATAACCTCTTCCTATTTTAAAGTCGGTTAAAAAGCCCTCACTCTTTTTTTTCGGCTTTTATATAACCTAATTACCTCCTAGATAAGTAAATTGTATCTGTACAATCTCGTTGTCTGCGACGTCTAGACGTAATGTTACAAATAGTACGCATGCAATCATATCATGTAAAATATGTCTTAATACACTTTGGAGGGCACCCAAAGGAGTATAAGTAAAAATAGGTTATATTTAATCATATAATATTTGTTTTGAAATATTTTTATTATTCTATAAAATAACCTTGTGAATTAGATCACTTATTTTATTATAACCTAAATGGTAGCATGTATCTTTTTTTCTTTTAATTTTTCGAAGTAAACCAAAAAAATAATCTATACTTTTGTGAATTTGGATAACACGTTTGATTACAAAACATAATATATGGGAAATACTGCCTTGTTTACTGGTATTACTGAATCTCTTTATCTAGATAACCAGAATCAACCTGTTTTCAAGTAGAACCTCGCATGTCCCCCATAGTTTCGCACAGCAGGATACATGATGCCAATACAATCCTTTCTCCACTTTCCTCCAAACATCATTGCCTGTTGAGTAGCAGAATCTTACACCGGGATTTATCTTACCAGAGAAGCAAAGTGAAAAAATAACTTAAATAAGACTTCCATTCAATTCTTTTGTGGGAATTGAATCCACAATCGTTGCTCACTGTGCCACGATGGGTTCTAATACATATCTGTGTATCAGTATTTATATGTTGATTTATTAAGGCCTGTCCAACTGGGTTACATATAGTGCGCCGTTGGGATTTGGCAATGTATATTGCAATAGTGACACAGTTATGTACTTGTATAGTCTTTAAGTGGACGAAAAATAGAGTGGAATGTTATATATGATTTTTTCTCACTATCAGTGAATATAGAGACCATCGCAGTGTTGTGGGACATCGTCTAAATGTAAACGTAATCGGTTGTTGGTTCGATTCCCACTGGGGCAATGATTATATTTAAAACTATTTTTATATCTTCACTCTGGTAAGCCAAAGTGCGGCATTAAATTCCGCCACTTAACACGCAATGTCTTGAATTCTGACGGAAAGCTGCGAACGGAGCATCTTAACATCTAGGTTCTCTCTGATCTTGCTATGCGGTAAGAGTGAAGTTGCTTTTTTATAAGTGAATAATGAATTTAAATACAAATAATGAATTTTAAAAAAAACATGAGATGTTGCTCATTTGTCTTCTAAACAACCATAACAAAAATAAAAATAAGAACAGCTCCTACCATCTAACTACTGTAGATTAAGGAAATTTGTTAATTTTATATTCTTCTTTTGTGTGCTGTAAGTTTTTTCTTAAGGGTGGACTGACATTTTTGGTGGTGGTGGTGGGGAGGATGGGACTGAAATTTTTGTATTTATAGTACTTAAAAAGCCCCTAAATAAAAATAGATAAAAAAAATCTAACTACTGGGATGCCCGCCTTTACGGGACGCTAGCCAGCGGCGGAGAGGAATTGTATTGTAACCCTGTCCCCTCACAGGGAAGAAGGGCAGTCAGAGAGAAACTAGTATCAAAAGTTATAATAAAAGTACTAAAATAATAGCAAATATCATGTATAAGGATTTCATCCCTATTGCAAATTGTAAACGTATGTTCAAACATCCACATGTCAAATAATGTGCGAGTAACACGTGTATATAACCGCGTGCCAAAATTGTCACCTAAATAATATTTAATGTACTTAAAAAGCATCTCTATTGCAATGATATATGATCTGTTTTTGCTTGAACAAAATTTTGTGTGACAAGCTTCAATAATATTAGTATAAGGCACGCTATAAGTTGATGTGGCAATGTGATGGCTATATATATATATATATGTATGTATGTATATACAGACAAATGTATAAAACGCTTGCGTTAGTGAGTGATTGACAAACTCTACTAGTCATACTTAGTTGAAATTTGGCATAAAGGCTTGGGCAGAACAAAGAGTAAAAAGGAATACTTGGAGAGAGAGAGAGAGAGAGAATTTTCCGAAATTCCTACAAAAACTTGAAATAATAAGATCTTAGATTTTATAGTTTGTGGAAACGAAAACCAGTTAACCAGTAAAAGTTTATATTTAGATTACATTGGTAATTCGTTCGAAATTTGACACTTGCTACGTTCAATTTTTTATCGCTCATATAGTCTAACATTTCCTATATCTATACGCCCAAAACCAAATATTCGAAGAATATATACGAAGCTTTATACTTGTATACCAAGAAATGAAAATTCATATTAAAATATATTGTAAGAGTACAACGGCAAAAACTATATACAAAATATTTTGAAATAATGATGATAATGATCAGGCTTCAAAAAATATAAAAATATGTAACCCACATTCGTGCGTTGCGTCAATTTTTTTTTGAATTAACTTATAATATTTATTTTATGAATATATCTATATATAAAAAAATACGCGAAGAAAAGACTTTGAATCCATTTTTACGAAAATTACTCGGACGGAGGAGCGTGAAACTTGAAACATAAATGTTTCAAGTTTCACGCTTCTCACGCAAGAAGTGCAGAATGTTAATAGTTTTTTTCAAATAATGCATAAAAAGTATATTAAATTAATAAAATAAATGTTACACTGCCATGGTTTTACATCCATGTTTATATGAAGTGACATATACTTATATTGCTAATGACCACGCGTTGTTAACGCGTCAACGGGTACACTAGTAACTATCATAATGTGAGTATAAATATGTAATAAGCTTATATAAAAACTTAAAAATGCCTTCCATAAAACGATTACACCGTATAACGAGATACAGCGCTTCCGAGCTTCAACATTGTTCAGCTTATCACGGCTAAGCTCAGATATTGGTTTAACGCCTATTGTGACAGAGTCTGTAAAGAGAACAATTCTCAACCCCTATATATCATTCAATTTATATTTTTAATACTAATACATTGATACTTAATATAATCTGAGGATAATAATATTCAATATAAGTGGGGAACGAAAATGTTTAAAGAGATAGTGTCTTACAGAAAAAAAAAATCTGGTAGCACCGTTGACGCATCAAATGGCCGGTCACATGGCCTTAGGAACGTGTATGTCATTTTATACAAAAGTGTATGTCAAACACATGGTATTTACTATGTGTAATATTTATTTTGTTAATTTATCTTGACACCATAAAGGCACAGTGGCACAGCTAACAGCTGTAAACGCTTTACGGTTGTGGGTGCGATCTCAACTCGGACAAATAATCATTTGTCAATTTTGTAATTAATCATATTTAAGCTATCTTCGTGTCGCTTCGCCACTCAACACACAATGTCTTGATATCGGACGTAACAAATGGAGCGTCTTGACAATAAATTCTTTTTGACTACCCCCAACAGGAAAAAGCATCAAGCTGAAAAATATATTTATGAATATAGCAAGGCAAAGCGCGGCGTTTAGTTCCGCCACTCAGCACGCAAAGCCTTAATTCGGCGAAAAATGGGGAATGGAGTGTCATAACACTATTTATGTATAAATATACATATTTGCAACAAATGATTTTAATTAAAATAATCCATTAATGTCACACAATGGCCTATAGGAGCAAAATATCAACGAGCTATTGTAGAAGTTTAAAACGGGATGCGATAATATATAAATACCACCTTTAATTAAAAACAAGTGGCCAGTAGGTGTTGTTATAATAAATGTTAATTTTATTATTTCAACTTATTTTCTATAGACTATCACAGTTAATATGAACATGAATTGAAAGAGGTAATCGATATCATAGTAATATATTTACAAAATTCTCGACTGAATCGATAGCTGTAAGTTCAAACCTCATTCAGGGAATATATGTATTATAGGAGTTTCACTAAGGTAATCAAAAAGTCTCCACTTCTCTCCTCCTCTTTTCACTTCTCTCCACTTTTCTCTCTACTTTTCTTCTCTTCTGGCCATTTCTCTCAACTTCTCTCCTCATCCTCTCTACTTATCTTTACTTCTCTCCATTGCTCTCGTTTTTTTCCACTTCTCTCCTCTCCTCTCCTCATCTTTATATCTGTATTTACAACCGCACGTTTGTGCCTCTGCGCCGCGACAGATGTCAAGTAACAATAAATTATAATAAAACGTTTTATATTTAAAAAAAAAGTATATCAAAATTTATATGACAAAATAGATATTGATTATAATGTGCAGTGCAATGCAGTGCTTTCATATAATGTCAGAAACCTTCTCTTGTAATTCATCTTAGAGAAATCTCTTGAATACTTTATAGCTTCAACGGGGTGTACATCAAACTGGGCTCCCTACAGATAAACATAAAAGCTCTTTTAATATCGTAGATTATTATATTGCCATAGTTATACTATGGCAAAATATTGCAAAGTGAAGACTAAATCGTTTTAACTATTAAAAGTAGATTACTACGATAGATAATCATAATAATTTTTTTGTGAGTTTCGAATTACAAATCAGGTTGGATCACAATATTTCTTATTATTAAATTTAATTATATTAAATTCATTATTATTAAATTATATCTGATTATTAAATTTATTCATTTAACAAGGCAAAGCGCGGCGTTGAGTTCCGCCACTCAGCGAGCAATGCCTCAATTCGGCGAAAAGTGGGGAACGGAGTGTCTTAACACTAGGTTCCCTCTGCCTACCCTGCTATATGGGGGATACAGCCTGAAGCTATGTATGTATGTATGTAAATTTAATTATGCTTTAGATAACAATTACCTATCTTGGAATCAACATTCCAAAAATTTATTCGTTTACAACTAATATCATTTTCTACGCGTTAAAAAGATCACGTAAAAATATACGTTATTATCAAGCTTGAATAAATTGGTAACTAGAATCGTATTTACATTTTTTTTAAATATTTATATTATTTATGGACAAATTATTGAATTTTTTTTTTAAGCAAATCAAACATTTTCAAGTAAGAAATACTTAAATAACATAAAAAACAAAGTTTTCAGACAAAAGTTAAATTTAAAAATGCCTGAAAAACGCTTCATCACCAGTTTTTGATTTGTCAAATTATTCACGTTTGATATATAATTTCCCATCGTTAAGTTAAATACGAAAGAATTTAAATAGTCATGAAAGCTGCATGATAAGTTAGTTTGAATTTGACGATCGGAGTTTTATGACAATGAAAAGAAACGAAAGCGAAATAAAGAAGACGAACAATAAAACAAGTTTAGTAAAGAGACTTAGTAATGTTTTTAAACTTTTGCCTGTCTAAACGTTATGAAGATATGGAGTTATATTTCCTTTTTGCTATGAATTTTGAAACCTAGGGCTTAGCTTTGGCTTTAGCTTTCTGGCAAAAAATCTTGAACGGATTGAATTGTTAACTTTTTTTGGACGAAACAAAACAAAATGCGTATATATTTTTTTTAGTTTAATATTAAAGTATATGAAAAACTTACAGCAATTTGCCTATTGCTTGAAAAGTTCAATTTGGTGATTACATTTATAGAAACTTTTATCCAATATCCTCCTTTCTTCCTAATACTCATACTTCATGTTCTCCATACACGTGAGATTGGCGAATTGATTTGTGCTCAACTGGCACGTTCGAAGCGCCATATGTAAAGAAATGAACTAAACTAAATTTATAAAAAAGACACAATCTAAGGAAATAAATAAACAGAAATTGATAAAATCAAATTATCTAACGAACTGAGCGTAAATAGAGATATTCTTTTTTATAATATAAATAGAGATATTGATTTTATTAAAATGCCCAAACTCCCGTAAAGGACGTAAAGCATAATTAAAAATGGAATTAGTAATTTCTTTTAATTTTTTGTAAGACCAGTGTCTCTCGTACGTGTTCGATGACGTATTCTACAAATTGAACCCTTTAGTTTAATACTCCAGTTGTGTAGATTGTCCAAAAATATATTATCCACCATTTGGTCACGGCGGCCATTTTGAATTAATAAAAATACTGAATACAAAAAAAAATACAGTACATTGTCACCAAAACAAACACAAAAAAGTGTATTCTAAAAATCTGTGTAATCATCCGACTGATTGTGACTGGAAAGTGGGTCAAATATTGCTTGCAATTTGACTCAAATCAAGTAACTAATACGGTAAGTTAATAAAAGCTGGTAATATTGAACACAGAAAAGTGATTAAAGCTAAAGGCGTCCCCATGTGCGGTGGAACATAAACTTGTTGTTTTCAATTAGCCCTAAATGTAATTGCGTTTGTACAATTACAATCCAAAACCAGCGAGTTTCATGTTCCACATTTATTATACTTCCTTCCGTTTATTGATTAATGACTAAGCAATACAGAAATATGCTTGGCACATTTCAAATAAAGCGACGTGAATCAAAATTTAATAATGAAATATTTTAACACTATTTGTATACTTTCCAAGCATCACTAACATTTTACATGAAGACAGAGGGAAGTTAAGGGTATATCAATCCATTCAATAAATTGCAAACATATAGAGGTTTTGCTTATAGCAAAGCAAAACTCCCTGCGTTGTATCATTCACCACGGTCAGTCAGTCTCGTCAAGGGTCTAACCACATACAGCCGAAACTACAGCGTGTACGAAATAACAATGTGACGTGTTGGTTACTTGGATAGTATAAAGTAACACTAACAGATGACTTCCCAAAATTCCAAACAATATTTTATATTTCACTCGAAACTACGAAAGGTAGATTAGAAAGTCTACACAAACAAAGCTGTGTGCAACTACTAGTGTTTTTTATATGCATGACATGGCCAGTTGAATATTTGGCTAAATACTCAGTAGTAATTAAGCACGATGGTGTATTGGCGCGAAGCCAAAAAAGTTTATTGAGGTACATATTTTTTACGATTTTATTGAAAATTCGAAACTATTGGGTTACTTATAGATGTACAGCTAATATCCATGATTTAAAGGCCCAGTCTTAACAAAGACATTATCGTAATCGAGAATGTTATTGTAAGAATTAATAAAAACGTGTTCAAGAGGTCAAATGAAACAAAGTTGAGCCGTAAGAGATGTAGGGAGGGAGCTCGGTTGACCTTTGAGAACACAGCATCAATGATACTGGAGAAAGGTCACGTAAAAACCATGAGGCCCCCCGGAGGGCACGTATGATGAGGTTAATAATAATAATAATAAGCCCGCAGGGCAGCTTGTGGCGAGCTGTTGGGGAGTGGCGACCCCACGGACCTGAGACCTCCGGAGGGGAATTGTAATTTATCCCCCGCCTCTGGCTTGCCTTCATTGGCCGGCAGAGTGGAGCGCAAGAGCTATATGCTCGGAAGGGTGGAAGTGCTCAATCTGCGTAATAGCGGGGAAACCCGCTCACGAGCTCACTCGCGATGGTGAAACCGGTGCACACCTCTCAACATCCTTAGCCGACCACACCGATGTTGCGCCCGAGGCACTACGCCGCTTTGTGGGGGCCCATCTAGTGGGAGGCGAGTCACCGTCCGCTAACCTTTCAATTTGAGACTGTTGAAAAGGCGGACGTCCGGTAGTCTCAATCAATAGCCCAGTACTTAGTCCATCCAAACTCCATTCCATAGCCCTATTTTAGTTTTCCATATGTTCCATAGCTCCTACGCATTGACCGGTGACCATCTCTGAGCAATTGCCTATGGTTACTTAGAGATGGGTCCCGGTCAATGCGTCAGATTAAAAAATATTGTTGTCTCAAAGGGGCCTCTACGTGTTGGACCTGTGTCCCCACGCAAGCCTTCCAAAGGACCGGGTTCCTTGGAACCCGAGAACTTACAATGAGATACATAATAATAATACTTTATTGCACATACAATTTTACAAATACTTATAATAACAATACATAAAACATGATAAAAACGTTATGTGCAATGGCGGCCTTATCACTAGAAGTGATTTCTTACAGGCAACCATTATAAATACAAAACTATGGATCAGAAACAGCAGTAGGGCGCAAAAAGTATTAATTTTACATACATATATATAAACACATATAAATACATCCATACATACATACATACATACATACATACATGCATACATCCATACATACAAAATAAGTAAATGGTATACACATATAGTACAAATATAGAAATACATTTATAAATACAGTAAGCACATTATATATTCTGTTTTAAATAGTAGTTTTTCAGTTTACGTTTAAAAATTTCAAGTGATTGAGATTGCCTGATCTCAACTGGCAGCGCATTCCAGAGTTTAACTGCTTTAACAGTGAAAGAGTCTCCATAGCATTTCGTGCGGCAGAGAGGAATTTCAAGGAGATTGTTATTACGGGAACGAAGGTACTGGGAGTGAAGAGAGCTGGACCCCAAGAACTTAAACCGTTCTTTGAGGTACGAGGGAGTGACAGGATTGTACAGGATTGTGTAAAGAAGGGTGAGAGCATGCAAGTGTCGTCGGTCTGTTAATGACTGTGGACGAGCGTAGCGTTTGGCACTCTGTTCTTTTTGATTACCTCGCTAGGGATAACACGTTAAGATAAGTAAATAAGTAAATAAAAACATCATAATATTTATTTTTTGCAGTTTTATATTCAAATATTCTATGACACTACTCTTAGTGTCTTTTTCCTTATATATTTTTCCTTAACATCAACTTTTTTATATAGTTACTTAAAACAGCATATATAAGCTAGTTTTGTTTGCCTTTGTAATCGTTACAATTATACTTTCTATACCTACTTAGTACTTATACGTATGCCACATTTTTATGGGTCTGTAATATTTTGAAATGTATCTAACATTTCAAAATACTTTTTCTATCCCTATATCTTTCTCACACAAAATCTCAGCATTAACCCAAAGTGTAATATTCTAAATACTTACGTCAAAAAAGGAACAAATCATCATACTATCACAATAAATTCTGGAGAAGTTCTCAAACAATTTTATTCTAAAAGTACTTTGTTACGAGTTTCATAATAACGATTTCTTCAGAAAAATTCTATTTTATCCCAACAAGGGCTTCTGTCGTAATAATCTAAACTAGTTTCGTCGCTTTAGAAACATCTAAGACTCTTTAAAGGGTCGTCCTTTGTAGTTTCTGAAGAAAAATTGACTCGGATTTCATGACAACCTTCTTAAGGGGCATTTTTACACGTATGTAAAATATAAGATTTCTTTATTTTTTTCTTTTTTCTGAATTTATATGAATAAATGTGATGTTCGAATCCTGTTTCGGGGAATATGAAACTTTATAACACTAGTCTACTTAATTAGATCACAGCAGTAGGTTCCGTCTACAATTTTTTGTAATAATAATAAAAAAAAAAAAATAACTATACAAGGCAAGCGACATATCTCAGGTTTTTACTTAAGGAAAATAAACAGCGCAAAGTCTAAACTGGTTATAAGTTAGACCGCACTGAAGATAGGCACATATTCTTCGCTCTTAACCTATACAAATATTGTCAACAAATTGTATGTTCGGTTTGTCAACAAAATGTATTCCATGATTTTAATTATAACATTAATAGTATCGTGTAATGGTGAAAGTGACTTTAATGCTAGGGTGCAAAATTTTAGCGTAGAACTTATACAGTCAACTGGCTTAGATCACGTTGCTGTCGGAACATTTGGTGTTTGGAGTGTAATGGCAAGTGCGGCGATATGGACGTACGGTGAGTCCCAAAATCAATTCTCGAATTCAATCATACCAACTAGCAATAAAAGCGACTTCTTGGCTGGATATGAGAAATTAAGAAAAGAAATATACAGTACCGATCGAGCAAACTTAGAATTTGCTAATTTCGTATTTTTAAACAAAGATTTTGATATTTTACCTGGATTCAGACAAACTTTAAGTACCAATTTTGGGGCAATTATCAATACTTTTGATTTTGAGAATTCCAAAGCAACGGCAAAAGAAGCAAATTACGTCATTGAACAGGCAGCTCGATCGTTTTTAAATGTTTTCCATCCAAATGACTTTATAAATTCGTCTATGATAATGGCGAATGTGATGGCATTCCGAGGATATTGGAAACAACGATTTAATGTATTACATACAAGCATTGAAACCTTTCACGATAATGTTATTAACGAAGAAAGGCAAGTTAAAATGATGCATCAAAAAGTAAAAGTTCCATATGTAAGGATTCAGGAAATGAACGCGAATGTATTGGAACTATCATTTGGAAACGACGGTAAATATAGTATGCTATTCATTATGCCTGACCCAGGAGTAAATATTAAAGATACATATAAAAAATTTCAAAATATAACGTTAAGTGAAGTAGTTCACAAGCTTCAGGCTAATTTAAATGAGTTTGGATTGAAAGAAATTGACTTGACTCTGCCTAGATTTAGAATAACAGCAAATATTGTTCTAAATAAGCCGCTACAAGATATAGGTGTGAGTGAGATATTTCATTCAGATCAGAGTCAATTCTCAGGCATAAGCACGGAAGGTATTTATATATCTTCAGTAGAGCATTATGTCGATTTCACTTTGTCGGAGTCCGGTGTGGACTGTAGAACTTCTACGCCAGGATATTCTGAATATTTAATTCGCCCAAGCACTCTAGAAGCAAGTCAACCATTTATTTTCTTCATATTAGAAAAACCCAGTACAACTATATTGTTAGGTGGTATATATTCTAAAGGACATTATAATTAACAATGTGTTAGTTTTAGTACTGTAAAGTAGTTTGTATTTATTTATTGTAGAACAATAAATTCTTAAAAAATAATTATTGTTTAATATTTTTTTTTAAATATAACACATAATAAAATAAATAAATAACGCATGTCGTGGCGCAGAGGCACAAGCGTGCGACTGTAAACGCGACAGGTTGAGGGTTCGATTTCAACACTAGGAAATGTAAAAACTTTAGTATTTTCATTTACTGGGTTTGGTAACAAGCCAAAACGCGGCGTTGAGTTCCGCCACTCAGCACGAAATGCCTCAATTCGGCGGAAAGTGGGGTACGGAGTGTCTTAACACTATGTTCCCTCTGCCTACCCTGCTATATGTGGGATACAGCGTGAAGCTATGTATGTATGTATGTTCTTTTAATAATTATTTCATAGTTTTTTTTATTTTTAATTAAGTTACTTTTGTAACAAAAACCCAAGCACAGCAACATCACCCCATTTGCCGTATAGCAGGGTAAGTATAAAGAACCTAGTGTGAAGACACTCCGTTCCCCATTTTCCGAGCAAATTTGAGACATTGCGTGTTCAGAAGCGATAATCAATGGCGCGTTTTATATTAAAAGAGAGATCATTCACCCCTAAGATTGAACCGGCAACCATTGCTTCTACAATCACACACTTTTGTTACTTTAACAATACAATACAATAGAAAAATAATAAATAAATACGATACAAATAGTAATTATACTTCGATAGTAATGATAGTACACATAAGATAGATAGCCATGCTCTTGTAAATTGACTAAATCTACAGCGAAATTTGAACTAGCCTCTTTTTAAACGTGTATTGTTCTCAGCGAGAAAATTATATTACGAACAATACTCGTAGTTGGCTCTTAAAGCAAGCTTAGTCTTTTAGTTTTATAATTCATACTAAAATATAACGCCTGCCTGTATATAACGCCTGTCGTGGCGCAGAAGCACAAGCCACTGTAAACGCGACAGGTTCGATTCGCACTCCAGGAGGTGTAAAAGTTTTGTATTTTCATTTTCTGCGTTTGGTAACAAGGCAAAGCGCGGCGTTGAGTTCCGCCACTCAACACGCAATGCCTCAATTCGGCGGAAAGTGAACTAAAGACACTCGTCTTAACACTGGGTTCCCTCTGCCTACCCTGCTATATGCGGGATACAGCATGAATTTAAAAAAAAGAAAAAAAAATTAGGCGTCAAAAAAAAAAATTATTTAACATATTAGAAATTTTACGGAAAAATAAATAAATACAATGCTTTGAATGAAGTATGAAAAAGAAATATCTTCTTAAAAAACTTTACATTTCAATTCTTTTTTTGTTAACAAAAAATTAAGCTCTTAATAAAAATAAACAAAAAAATTCAATTTAGTAATAATACTAACTACTTATACGCTTATTACTACTTATTTTTATTGTTACCATTCCCCGTAGACAGATATTTACAAATTGCTGCTACCAAAAGATTATTTCCAATAATCAATTCGCAAGAGAGAATGCTATTCATTAAATATTTTTGATATTTTAAGGTGTTCATCGCACACTTAGGGAACGAAAAACATTTTTACTTAAAATTTTTTTCTACAAAAAAATGCGTTGTAGATTCTCTATGCTTCTTCTGGTATGTGGGAACAAAGTAAAATAAAAAAAAATGTCTGCTTTCTTAATTTTTCTCATAGAAAACATTAATAATATATGATTGTACTTATCAATCAAGCTTTTTACAACAATTTTCTAGCAAAATATGAACCTGTATACATCAATTTTTACTATATTCGTACACTCTCACTACGTCACTGTGGCATCATTAAAGTTTCACATACATAATTACATTTAGCTCCAGGGAAATCTTGATTTTTAAATATTGTAGACAAAAGTACTACGTTTTAGTCAATGGTAATTATATAATGGCCTTTGGGCATAGAGCAGGATTTTCTTTTTATCTTGGAAAAAGTATAAATACATATGTAATATATTTCTTCCAACTGTTAAGCGACGGTGGCGCAAAAGTTCAACATCTTATTGTAAACGCGTGGGTTCGATTCCCACTCAGGGGTATGATTTTTCTTTTTTTTTATATTATTTATTCTGAACTCTACGGACACGTGGTCTCTACCTTTTGTCAACTTTCTCTATTTTTTCATATTACTTACTTAACTCAGCTTAGGAAATAAGACATTTTTTCCCAAAGAGAGTCCAAATATTTTATTTGCCTACTTCTTATCAATAAATTAATATTATTTAATATTTATTTACTAATGATATTTGCTCATTATAAGTAATAATACTTAATATTGCTTAATATTACAATTTAAACTTCTATTTTAGTAGAATCTTAAGAGAGGGAATGATTATTCATAAGTTATTTTAATTTCTCCGCTCTGGTTGCGTTCCGTCACATAACACCCAATATCAAGAATTTGATCGAAAAGCGACGAACGGAGTGTCTTAACACTAGGTTATCCCTGACTACCCCGCTATGTGCATTAAAGGTGCTCTATTAACAAAAAATCACGTAAACTTAAAACACAGTGTCCCAAAAATGTAAATGAAAAGAGGAATGTAAAAGTTTTTAACATCAAAACATGACGTTCAAATATAAAGAAACGAAACAATAACAAAAAGCTGCCCATTTCTTAGCAGTTACATTTCTCTCAAAATAATAATGCTCAAACTTCACCTGAATACAATAAGAAACTTAATTAAAATACTATACAAATACTGAGCAGCGAAAGCTACAACTGAACTTTTTATTTTTGCTTCCATCTTTTGTAAAGTGAGGTCATTTCCGTGGTTAAATTAAAAGTATAATTCGCCAATCTCCGTCATGATTTGTTAGAAAGTTTAACAAAACGATAGCAAAACCAAATATTATTTAAATTGAGCTATTTTTAAAAAAATCCAGTCTAAGTCAATACAGTAAATTTATTTTCATTTCTCTGCTCTGCTAAGACAAAACGCATCATATATTTCATTCACTCAATATGTAATTTCAAATTTGAGCGGAAAACGGAGAGCGGAGTGTCTTAACACTGAGTTCTATCTGCCTACTACAGTATTATTAATATTCTTTTACGATATTTGTATGCTTATTTTTACGAAACTCATATCTCTTTAGGCTTCTTTTCTCAGCACGCAATGCCTCAATTCGGCGGAAAGTGGGGAACGGAGTGTCTTAACACTAGGTTCCCTCTGCCTACCCTGCTATATGCGGGATACAGCGTGAAGCTATGTATGTATGTATGTATGTCGTTCCTCTTTCGTTACAGTACAAAACTTCTAAAAAACATTTTGTTTTTTTTTTAGAATGTTTTGCACTCATATAATAAGTGGCAAAACTTAGTGTCTCGTTATTTATTCTTTCGTCTAAGTTGGTCAATGTTTAATAAATAAACAATAAGTAACGTTTAAATTTCTAGTATAAACGTACATCTATGAAGCTGGTCATTTTATTTATATACGGTAATAGGTCCAAGAAGCGTAGGCTTTGCGATAAAAATCAATAGACAGCATAATGGCAAATTTCATTTCACAGTGAACATAGCACATGCTTTGCATATAATTGAAACACAGATAAAATATGGATGTGTAAATTGCTTGCCTTGCGATATGTTTTAAATCCGTACATCAGGGTCAAGGACAGTCAAAGAAAAACGGGTGTCAAGAAATTCCGTCGGTAAAGGAAGTGTCTTACGACTAATTATTTTTATATATCCAGCCTCTTTTCTATCTTGTTTTTGTAATTGAACATAAATATTTTAAAAGATATTATGATCTTTTTGAAAAAAGGCTAGATAAACGAAATACCTAGGTCACCTTAATTTGCATGTTGGAAGTCAAAGTCAAAACCCAACGTAGCAAACTACGTCATGTACGTCAGACAAATTCGATGAGGCCCAAAATGATTAATTAATAAAATTTCACATTTCATTTTTAATGATGCCTAAATTACGTTTTGTTAACTTGATCACTTTGTCTAATTTGATCACGGTAATCAGGAAACTGATTGAGTTGACAGAGCTTGGCTACATTGGCAGAGGTCAATAATTTGGAAACGTTTATTATGACATACATTTAATGTGTGTAATATTTATTTAATAATATAATGATTTTTCAATTTATTTTAATAATATTTATTGGCTTTCCCCACTTCGTTTTCATAATAAACTTTAAGTATGCCAAATTTCATATTCCTCCATTTGCATATTTTTCATAACGAGTCCAGTTTCTAAATTCCTATACATTTTACTTATTTACATACTAATTTCATTTAAATTCCTTGGAAACGATAAGGAATACCTTAAGAGATAAGCACATAATTAGTTTTCCAATATATCACAGCTGTTGTAAGAACCAAAAGTTTCCTTATCTTGGCTTTTAGCCAACTCATCAAATACTCAAACTTTACGTTATGAATTTAAATATAGGTATCGTTAAATATCAAAAATTAGCACTAATAGCATGTTTGTCACCTTATTTTATAGCACAGTATACAAAAAATATTTTCCTAACGCTGAATACATGGACTATAATTTAAATGTTCAACCTAAATAACGCATATTTTACTTGCCGTGAAATGTTGTGAGTATGGGTCGAAGAACGTTTTTACTCTTTCGTGTATAAAGTAATGAACAGATCTAGAACTACAGTTATAAGGCTATAATTTATAAAAATTATACAATTTATAGACCATCGTGTTGCAGTTGGACTGCATCTGTCATTCGATTCCTACTCGGAGGAATGATTGATATTGATGATTGATATTTAAATAATTCTTATTTTTCCGCACTGATAAGTTAAAGCGCGGTGTTGATTTCCCCCACTTACACTTATACTTCTCAATATCTCGAAATGAATGGAAAGAGGCGAACGGAGTTTTTTGACACGTAATTCTCTCTGACTATCTTGCTATGTGGTGTAAAGCGTAAAGATAAGTAAATGTTTTTTTTAATCTATAAAAAATCGTTGCCATATATTACCTTTAGCTTAGCATTGTTCCACACCTCCCACTCTCACCGTCTGTCTTTGAATATTACTGTTTCGCTCGCAAATATTTCAATGTTATTTCGTAAACTAAACACGTTTTCGTATTTGTATGTGACATCTTATTAGCAGCCAGTATAATGGTATAATATCGTTATATGAAAAAATAACTTTTACCAAATATAATATATTAATAATAAAAGGACTAAAATTAAAAATATATAGGTATATGCATACTTTTCTTTATGTGTTAACCAATGTCATAAAAAGAAGGTTATCTATTCGACTGTATTTTTTTATATGTACTGCATAGCTTTTTACCCGGTGAACTAATTTTGACAATTCTTTTTTTATGTGCTATGGGATAGCTACTGCTTCTGATATTTTTTAGCTTCACACTGTATCCCGCACGTAGCAGTGTAGGCAGAGGGAACCTGAGAACCTAGTATTAAGATACTCCATTCTCTTTTAATATTTCCGTTTCCCACTCCTAATGTAGCATTTAACTTTAGTTAAGATCTGCCAAGTAGTAAAGTTATGCAGTAACTTATGTATATAAAAAAAACAGTCGACTTGAGACCTCCTTCTTTTTTGGAAGTCGGTTAAAAACTGTGTAAGTATTTAACTCAAAAAAAAAACAATTTTATTTTTGTTTAATGTTTATAGTATGACTACAAGTAACTACCTAATATAAAAAAAATATAGTATTAGGTAGTTACTTTTGCGGCGTTGAGTTCCGCCACTCAGCACGCAATACCCCAATTCGGCGGAAAGTGAGGAACCGAGTGTCTAACACTAGGTTCCCTCTGCCTACCCTGCTATATGCGGGATACAGCATGAAGCTATGTATGTATGTATTTTAATGTTTATTTTATAGTTTACAATTATTCTTCATATCTCTAAAAATAATAATTAAATTTCTACCACTGTTAATTTGAAGTTAAATAATTTACTATGTTAGAACAACAACCCTAATTGAAGCTATGACCTCGTTTTAGGCATAATTTAAAATATACAGAAAGAACAAAACCATTCCAAGCGACAAGTCACGTAACAAATTGGCTGTGAAAGAAAAATTCAATTGGGGACAATGAGAGGAAAAATAATAAGCAGCCTAAGAAAAGATCGGCAGTAGCGATATGGACTTTATAGATTATGTTTTAAAGTATTTATTAATATATAAGTATATTTTTTTCTAGTGTCCACGTTGACGCGTTAACAACGCGTTGTCTTTAGTAATGTATATGTCACTTTGTATAAATAAACATGGATACCAAACCATGGTAGAGTGTGAAACATTTATTTAATTAATTTAATATACTTTTTATGCATTATTTAAAAATATATATTAGCATTCTGCATTCCTTCTCTATATATAAATGTGCCAAATTTTATACTATATACT